>JAOEHI010007516.1:0-35187 GCA_025447815.1 Percopsis transmontana | reverse complement strand
AATATAAATGTAATTGTATATAGATATTATATTTTTTTAAATGGGCAGTGGTCTCTTAATTTTTTCCATGGCTGTATATATACAGTGTATATATATATAAATAAATATATATATACTGTATAGATTTCCATTGTTGCTATGGAAGCGTTTTGAAGTAAACGACTCTCACTGTAAAGCTCCTTCACAAAGCTTTTAGTGGGCATGTCTAATCTGTACAATTGGTGTTTGACGTTTGATGTCCACCCACATCAGCCTACTATTACCAGAAAGCTCATTGCTGTTTTTTCTTGTGTGAGCCCAGCTGGCTCAAAGCGAAATAAACAATAATGAATGCAGTTTTACTCACCTCTATCACTAAGTGTGGATATGCAATTAAAGATGTTTTCCCACAAACTAATTCACACATTTTAATTTTGGCTGTTCAAAGAAGTGTTGTATTTTCTCACTAAACAAAAGATAGTTATGAAAGAATCTCATGCACTCCTGTACTGTAACTTAGTTCAGGTATAAATCTTTTTGTTGTTTTGTTGAACATTCTTATCTATCTTACATATCTTACACCTGGTGCAATGTGGCGCCAAAGTCTTTGCTAGTTTCAGACCGACGCAGTTGTCATTTCTCGTCCAGCGCCAATGTTGTTTTTAATAGCAAATGCACTTGCACCCATCTGAGTGCCCGTGGGTCTTGAAAAGAGTTGTGGTCGCTCACATTGCTATGTTGAGGCAGCGGAAAGTGATTGCGCGATTGACCAACAAAAACCTGGTCTGAAGTCAATGGCGCAGTATTTTACTATTATGTAGTGTGCATTATCAAGAGAGTACACACAAGGATGCGCAGCAGCGCACAGACATGCAGAAGATTAAAAATAAAACAATACAATGTGAAAGATTATTATTGTGTACATCAAGATATTTTATCCTGGTGGAATCCTGCTGTTGCGCTTCCACTTAGCACACAAGCAGAACAGTTTCCTCTGCAGAGAAGCGTTCTTACTACTTAATGTGCCATTATAATTAATATAATTATTATAATTAATATAATTATAATAGCACCTGTCTTTTAAAGGGAATGGGAGATGAAACTATGATTGGTTTATTGCATGTTACGCCCAAAACACACCCATGAATAATTAAACCATTTTGAACAATGGCGCTGGGACAATTTTTTCCATTGTTAAACTAGCAAAAGTGGATTTGGACATGCACTAAATGCACTTGCACCATGCGCTTTAGACTGCACACTTAAATCGTTAAAATAGGGCCCTATGTTCTTGCCATGATGATGTGTTTCATCCAGGCTGAATTCGGATTTTCTTAGACTACAAGGAGAATTGCCTGTCAAACTAGGCCAATATAACAGACGCCTACTTCAACAGACACCATATTTCATTTTTGTGTGTGTGTGAAAAGAATTAACCAGAAGATTTAATATTTTATATAGCTTTATTCAGAATCTCTACACCATTCTCCGTTCCCCTAGAAATAATTGCAATAGATAGATGCACATTTTTTGAATGTGATGATATCTGCTGAGTTATATTTATAAGAATATGAATAAGAATTTTACTGGGGCATTTCCCTTGATTCTTAGAGGTCTAATCACTTCCAAGACACTAAGTGTAATAGCAGTCCTCATAATCCATCAGCAACATATATACAGTACATTATATATACATTATGTGCCTCCCCTATGAAGGTTAGTAGTAAGTAAGTAATTGTCAGGAGTAATAGTTAATATGCGTGTGCCTCTGTACACTATCTGATTAAGAACAAATAAGGAATGCCAAACACTGTCACACTTTGTTTTGCTTTGTGACCACTAAGTGCATGTCTGAATAATGTATGCATTGAAAAGCAGGGAGCACCGTCATAAGTCCGTTGACAAAACGCTTGTCACTTTTTTATATATTCTATTGCATTCCAAAGCCTTTATCCATACATTCAAGGTAAAATTGAATGCCTCCAATACGTTTTGCATTTGCATTTCTGTTCCCAAGCAGAACGCCAGTTTGCTACCGCCCTCACAATCTCTTGAAACCTATTAAATGATCTATTGTGTTAGCGTATCCCATGTGGAAAAATAGTATGTATTATATGTTTACTATTTTACTATGTTTTGCTATTTGTAAACTTTATATTTAAACACACCATAGATAGGCCTAGACATACATATTATGACGTGTCATATACAAAACATGTATTGTGTCTTCAGTACATGGTACTAAACTAGCATATGTAAAAAATATATAATCTCTGCATGTCTATAGTATATAGTACAATGTAAATGTACTAACCAAAGGGGAAATAATCATGTAAGAAAACATTCATATATAATACGTATATAATGTTTACAAATTGTATAGTTTATATTGTATTTGACTTTTATAGATTATTTTTTTTTTCATATGGAATGTATAAATTGTTCATTATCTTGAGAACAAATCTCTCCTCGAGTTCTTCTAGCCTTGAGACCCAGGGTGATCTGTTATGTTTAAGTGTACAGAGATAGTGAAGCAGCTGCCATAGTGTGTTTTGGACCTGTACGGTGACTAAGTGTCCTTCCTCTAATATCCCTCGAAGTGAAACATGTCTTTCACCTTACCAAAACATTGAAGTATAAATATTTATTGGACATGGATGTGTTGAGGATGTGAGCAGACACGTGGTGAAATAAGAACTGTTTAACTTTTCATGAATTCTCCAGCAGGTTTTGGCATTTGCCCAAACTCTAATTGGCATGTTGCCGTTGTTGTAGTGAGGAACTTCATGAATTATGTAAGAATAACAGCTTACCACGTGCCCTATTATAACTATGTTCTGCTATGCAATGTTCAGCCTTCCTGTGGAAGAAGACAAACCTTCACACATCTCCTGCCTCATTACAGGCGAACTTAGATGTAGTGCTTGATCTCAGTAGTATGGCGAGGTCATTAGTTGTAAGTCAGGAGGCTAACATCTGAGGTCATAATTGGCTGCCTTTCTCTCTCTGTCTCTCTCTCTCTCTCTCTCTGTGTGTGTCTTCATTCAGTTTTCAGTATTCAAACTTTAACAGGGGTTAATATTTTAGGTCAAATAAATGGTGCCTTGGTGTGTTAAACTGCAAATGAATGAGTCTTAGTTGATACATTTTTAATCATCTATGAATGGAGGTTTTATTATCACAAGGAGCTAGAGCTGTTACATGAATTAAATGACATTCTGGATTCTGAAACTTTCTTTTTTATGTAGAACTGTTCAAAACCTGTTTATTATACATAAACATGGCAGGATATTGCACCTATTGATTGACAATGAATTATGAGTCAAAAATCCACATGAATCATATACTGTATGTTATGCACATACAGAATAGCTGCTTCTGTATGCTAACCATATTCATCACATTATCTGTACAGTATATTTTGAGATTCAGCACGCCGAGAGTGGATATATGTTTTTCATCATGGTAAACCTTCTGGAAACTGTCAACACTCCATCACTCTCACTTTTCATCTAGGTTTCTCTGTCTCTCTCTCTCTGTTTTTTCAATCGAGGCCAGCCATAGTAGTAATTATTTGTAGATGGGTTACTTGTTTTTTTTGCTTTCTGACCTGTCCTATCAGACACAAAGGAGGCCAGGGTTAGTCAGGCAGAATGTGAAAGATCATGTTGCTGTCAAATCACTGCATTTCCCTGTCGTCACTTCTATGATTCAATTAAGCAACCGCATTCCTCAGTCTGGCCAGGCCAGACAGAGGGGAACCAGTGATTGACAGGCCAAGGCATTACTATGCGTAGGAAGGAGAGCACTGGGAGCAATGTGCATATCTGAATAGATGGCATACTGTAAGAGATTCCTGTAATTAATTCTCCATCTTGGCTGCTGTTTTATTGAGTGAATAAATGCATTCAGCGGCATCCCCATTGTGTCACTGTGAAGAAAATCTTGATCTTTAGCGTATTTGGTACTGGAAACACAACGTGTGCCGTTTACTCTTAGAAAGACCATGTATCCGTGTCACAATGTTGAAAATATCCTTGTCTCTTGTCCCCTTTTGTACAGATGTGATCCACACTGTGGGCCCAGTTGCCAGAGGTCATGAGGGCCCTACCGAGACCAATGACCTCACTTCCTGCTACCAGAACTGCCTGAAGCTGGTCCTGGAGCATGGCTTGAGCACTGTGGTAAGTGTATTACATAAGGGTCTCTCAAATTGGGGGTCATGGGATTATTTTATTATCAATAGATAAGGATTCGATGTATCATATTTTATGACAACTGGATTTGCAACTGTTTTAATTGGCTGTTTGTTCTTCATATTTGTTTATATATTGGCCAGTAGGAGGTCAAAAAGTAGCACGCTGTAATGACAAAATCTCTCTGGTCTTGAAAAAAGAAATTAATTACACCCCTCAGTGTTTTCAGCGAGTAAGCTTTCAGTTATGATATTTAGTTTTGTTTTGTTTAAGGTAAAATTGTGAAAACTTTAATCTTTTAATACACAAAAGACACCGCTTAAATAGACACAACAAAGTGGTTTTGTTTTATGTCGAATGAGAGCTTTATTTGCACTTTTGGTGATGATTAAGTGAAGTAAAGCTTGTTTTATCAGCCATGCCTCACTGTCCCCAATATATTGGCCTGCTTTTTGTTTCGTCATCATTTGGTAAGCCATGAACAGAAAACTTTCTTTTGAACTACTTATTTGATTTTTTATTGTCGTGTAAGAGTGGGAGAGCATAAAAACACGGCCTGATCTCGGAGCACTGGAAAAGAAAGTGGGGTTAGTGATTCTGGCTGTGATGAGGCAAAGGCCACCAGCAAATCATACACTGTCTTAGCCTCCAGCCGGGTCTGTTCTCTACGTCCCCGGGCACTGGTCCGCATGACATGACATTTGACATTTGCCCTGCCCATAGATGCTAAACAAATCAAAGTCACACCAAAGTCATAAATTTGACTCCCACCAACCAAACCAATAGCCCCGCAGTCTCATCAAAGGCTAATCAATAGAAATACTCAACAGCAGGGATGGGGGAGCCAGTACCCCTATGAATGACAATGACAATTTTGTGTTTCTAATGATTCATTGTGGGTGTGACAGAGGTAGCAATTTAATGGATTACGAAGCCAGACAAGTGGAAAAGTTATAAGACAAGATAAGACAAGTAGCGTCTGTATGCCAGTCTAGAGGCGCTGTACCATCCAATAGCGTGTGACACTGAAATATAGCCATGACATTTCCTCATAATTAGCGAAATTGCACGATTATCTTGGTGATGTAAATGACTAGAAATGGAAATGCACTTCTTATACTGAGGACTCGGGCTGCCCCCTGTCTGCTTGGGCAGACAAAATGCCCCAACGATCAGTTTTGGGCCACTCAGGCCTTTTTTACCCCTAGTTTCTCCTTTTTCATCCACAAACATTGTTATTCTTGTTTTGTTTCAGGCACATTCCAATGATTTATGTAGTTTAAGTCTATCTCTTGATTTATTTATCCAATAATTCCCCTATTTATAAGATACACAGTCTCTGTTTTCACTAGGAGCTGGCTGAATCCTGTCTAATGTATTTGTACAGCTGTTATGTGTTGAGCAGGCCTTCAGTGGAAACACTGGTGCTCTGTGATTGACTGGCCTTGTAGGATGAGACAATCATTACATGATCTTAGCCACAGTCCATTTGGCCTCTCCTGGCTGCAAGGACAACGGAGAACCTCTATATGAACATCAAATCTAAAATCCTTTCTTTCAGTATTCCTTTCTTCACACAAGACTGTAGCCTTGATTTCGTATTACCCTGTAGAAGAAATCTTTAAAATGGGCTACCCGGTATTTAGCTGTCACTGACAAATGTGTCGATACTTTCTGTTTGAAATTATTTGTTAAGAGACAGTGTTCCAGTTTCTTAGTTCAGAGCACAATATGTCCATGTTTTTAGTTAACAGATCAGCACTCAGCTCATTTTGACTTATTTGAAAGGGTTGCACTGTAAGCTTTACAGTGTGAGAGAAACCAGAAAGGGAGAACCCACCACAGACGGGCACTATGCCAAGTGGGGGCCACACTGACCAAAAGACGGGGGCGGAGGCTACTTTTGGATCCAAAGCTGGCCTTTAGGCTAAGAAACAGCAAATCTGGCACGGACACATCAACACCTTGCCATGCATAAAGCCTGTCCAAACGTACTTAAAACAGAATACAACTGATATTCAGCACTCAAATGCTCCACGTTTTCCTGTATGTTTGTAATCACTCACAGAAGTTATCCTACCACAAGCTAAAGCAAAAATAATGTCACACTCCATCAGCAATGAGTTTACAATAAAAGCATAGAAAATGGATAACCATCAACAATATAAACCTGTATAGTTCAGATTTGTTATTGTTGCTTAAGTAAGCTTGGATGGGATTAGCAACTCAAATAAGCATTTGAGCCAGGAGTTCATGAGTCACTCAGCAAACTCTCCCATTTATTTATGGCACAGCTCTGGATAGCATCTTGATAACAACTCGCAAAAGTGGGCTCAGATTTGAGCTTAGAGATATATTCATATTCACAAATATTCTCTTGTGCCAGGAATCAGAATGCTTCTGAAACTGAATTTGATTCCAAATTTCTCTCTGGTTCTCCCTGCATGTTCAAGGAAGCTATGTCCTTATTTTAGGCATCATATTTATATTAACTTCAGAGATGCACTCTGTTTTGATCAGGAGACTCAGTAGCTATATTCTGCCAGGAATATATTGGCTGAGATGTAAAGCCAGAAGTGTGTGTCATGTTCACTGTATAATTATTGGGCTGTAGTTTGTGCTATAAGCTGAAGCTGCAAGTCCAGACCCTTACTGAGGGATGGATGGCGTTCAGTTTGAAAAATGATGATCAACCCGAGCCAGGAAACCTGCCGTTTAACCCCCACGCTGAAGTTGAGTGCTGTCTGGACTGTTCCAGACACTCCCACTCTGTCTCTGTCTTTGGCCACACATCAGATGGTTGAATGGGGGTTCCTCCACTCATCTAGCAATACAGACGTCTGCAACATTCCAGCATATGAGTATCCGTGTGACAGTACATGGGCGTGCGTCTCTTTTACACTGGGGGATTCTCGGGCCCAGCTTTGCTGTTTGCACTCTGCAGGATTACACAGGGGGAGAGCAATGGGAGAGCTGCCTGGAAGGGCTCAGCTCTTGGCCATTAACAGCCCTCCTCCTTTGTTTAATGCTTGTACGCTGCATTGTTTGTTTCCAGAGGACCAGTCAGGTGAAAGTCGGAGCCAAAGAGGAAATATAGCCTGGGGTTTGGGCAGATTCGGATGGGAGATGAATTGTGATAATAACACTGCCTCGCCGGTCGATGGGAGCGAAGGCGCCTCAGCAGACCGTCAATATTTGCCTGCGCCAGGACACATTAAATAGGTCTCATCCGGGTTGTGCTGATATATGGGGGATGCCATGCTATTATGGTCCATTTGGAAACAGCTGAGCATTTGGGGGGAAACGCAACACTCGGATGTACCACATCACGGCGAATTGGCCAGGAAATGAAAAGGCAGGGTTACTCAGGGTTACTCAGGGTTACTCAGCGCTACTCAGCGGCGTACAGGGGCATTTTGGAATCTTTACTGTCTGTACGTCAAAGGGCTGAGGCATGGAGAATAAGACGATGGTTCTACCACCTGGAAATAGCTAGATGTACAATGTACTGTGTGTGTGTTTGTGTGTGTTTGGCTTTCTGTGTTTGTACATTAGGTGTGTACAGTACGTGCATGCTGTGTGTTCATATTGAGCCCCAGCGGGGGCCTCCTCCTGGAGGGGCTTGGGATGGCACGCCTTACATGGAACGGAGGAGACTGGTTAATGCTGGTCCCTTGTCTTGGTTAGTCATGGAAGGCTGCTTCCGATTCTCCCCTGGAAGCAGCCACAGCGTCTGTTCGGCAGAAAACCAGCAGACTGTATGTAAGGGGGATGCTGCCATCTGGAAGCCATTCAGCCTTAGACTGCGTTTCATTTCACCGTATTAAATGCCCCTAGATGGTGACCTTTGCAACGAAGGAATAAGAATGTTTACCCAAAACATCATTATCGTCTAATTTCTAATATCCATCCTTTTGCCATTTCAAAACATTGATGTGCATTATTAAATTAACTGACTGTTTTTGAAGTAGCCCATTCAGAGTCTTCACGGAGCGTTCTGCTGAGACAAAAAAAAAAACAAGAAGAATCTCAGTCTCAAGGGTATGCAGCATGTTCGAGGCGTACCGAGGGATTTTGTCATTGACTAATGATCTTGTGGGAAACTAAACCTCCCTTCTTTTTCTAATTTGACCAAGACAGGCCACAATTTAATGCTTTTCAAAACCGTCTTTCATTTAGCTATGGCAAGCTGTGTTGCAGTGGGCTGGCAGCTGTCCGTGTGGACAGTGACAGGGTTGCAGACTGCATTTAGAGGCCTCCTCCCCTGACTCCCATGTGGCACTGGAAGTGGTTTATAGCCATAACACACTGGCTTTCTAGGAGATCCAGCCGGGAAGCCACAAATTGCCTGTTGTGAAAAAAAAGCGCTGGGTGCCAAGTGGATTGGAGATGAATGGTGTAGAATGATAGGATTAGCCACCCTTCTCAGTAGGCTAATTCCAAGGTAGCTAGGAGCATTAGTTTCCATTAATTTGGCCTTGTTACCAAAATGCATTTGCACATAGCGGATGGTGACACAGCAGTATACGCACCCCCGCTTTTGAACATGACAACTGATAGCCTCTGCCGGATAATCTGTTGACCTGTTTAACTTGACGGGTAGCAAGAGAAACACTAACAAATCCTGTATGTGTTGGACAAGGGGAGCCTGTTCCCATGGTGTTTGTACATACATTCGGGTGGGGTTGATAAGTTGACACTCTGACCCTATAAGACATCTTAGACTGTTATGGCTGGCAGCACTTTTCCTCGTAAATGGCAGTGTCTAAACAAGTCTTCTGATCCCTTCTTTTATTTTTATTTTTTATTTGTTTTACTGCTGTATTCATTTAATGCACCATAGGCTCTTTGTCATTATTTATGTTTCTAAATGCACCCATGTAAAACTTAACGACTTTGTACTCCCACCCCATTCCATTTCCCTGCGATAACTCCCCAAGTGATTAATTAATTTTCATTTATGTGTTGAGAAGCAAACTTTTCTTCTATCCCTTTAACGCCCTTATTGTAAGTTATTGTCCTTGAATGCGAGTGACTCCAGATTTAATTATATAATGGCTGAGAGAAGTAGAAAGTCTTTATTGTACAGATACTTGGCTTCTGATCGCATGAAGTAAACTGAGTCATTAATTGAGACAGTGAGAGTGAGAGGTTTATAGGTGATCTGCTTGCAGAACTGAGTGGGTCCATATTTGTACATCACCCAATATATCATTGAACTCTCTCTAAATGTCTCTGTAGCTCTCTTTATCCCACAATAATGCCGTTAAGAAGACCCGTCATTATGCCGCACGCATTCGCTTGTTTATAGTGAACCAAACAGAGGCGGCATATTGCCGTCCCAGTGTGTCCTTTTACAAAGTAATCTGGCTTTTCAGAACCAGAGGCGTGGCCAAAGAGTGTGACGGTGCACAACAGCGTTGGCTGAGAAAGGTCTAGAAATTTGAATGTCGAAGTTACCTCAGCATGATCGGTTTAGATGTCATGACGTTAAAAATCGTGTCAGTCTGTTTCTGACAGTATTGTGTTGATACTCCATTGCGGCCGCCGACGGCCTCATAGAATTATTTTGTTCTATTGACAACAATGACCCCCCATTCCAACGACGTACCTTTTAAACAGAACGGCGGGTCGAAATAAAACCGCAATATTTCGTGCTTTTTGCGCTGTGTAAAAAGGGCTTGTGACTGCTTTTACATATTTTCCAGAAAGATGTCAGTTCAGAAGCTTAATGTTGCAAATATAAGGCAGAGAACATATTTGCTTAGATGATGTGTCACATAAACATCTTTGTTTTTCTCAGTAGCAGCTGGCTCATTTTTTCTTATCATCTAATGGTGTGTAAAACATATCTTAATGTTCTCCTGTTTGCTAACATGCAGGTTGTGTGTTTGTATCTTGGCTAGCCTCTCTCTATTTCTATTTTTTTTTCGAGTTCTATTTTTGCCTTTCATAGTCCCCGCTATGCCTTCTATTGCTAGAACACCTTTGATTTTGCCATTCGAGGAGCTGTAGTTATTCACCGTCTTTATCTAATTGAAGATCTGAGTCCAAATGAGAATAGCTCTAATGAGGAAATAATCTGACCCTGTGAGTTTGAGTGGCGCTGACAGGATATCATCCACCCATCATTGTGCTCCACATGTGATTATATCTCAGTCGCTTTCTGTGGCCATTCAGCCAGGCTCTGCTTGTACCTCAGTTCCGCATACCTGCATGCATCGCAATAGGTTAATTAGACTGAAGATTTAAAAAGGTCACACTGCTACTTAAATTTGTCATTGCTATTTATCTGATCTGAAAACACGAGCAACGCTGGGCCAATTAGCTCCAATTACACTGATAGTGGTTGTGTGCCACCCAGCCCAAGTTATCGACCGCCTGAGCCCCAATTACCCCTGCGGCCCAGTTTAGGGAGAGGCCACAAGAACGAGGAGCAGCCCGATGACGGGTGTAGTAGACAGCCCTGCAGCATCCCCTTCCCTTGACATTTTTCTCCAGAGAATAATCCAGAACTTGGTTTACGTGGGGTGAGATATTAGGATATGTAAAATGTGACATTTCCGCACACCTCGAGAGGGATAATCACAGCTGAGGGGGTATTGAAGAGCTAACCGCCAGAGTGTCTACGCGGGCTGATGCTAGCTAGCTGTGCTCTTGATTACAACCACGGGAGTCCGTAGCCATCATCAGCCAGGCCGAAAGGCTGTCTTCTACAAAGGCTTCTCCACCAACTCGAGATGTTCTTTGAAGGGAAAAAGGGAAGCAGCCCTATTCTTAGATTAATATACTGACAATAATGGAGGCTCTTCGAATAAGTTAAGCACTAAAGAGCAATCAAGCCGTCTGAGACTAACAGGCGGCACAGTTGGATGGTTTCTATTTTATCTTGTTCATTGGTACTACTGTATAACTGGCTGTGAAGCACGGGCCGATACAGACCTGTGAATTTCCATGAGGTTCATATCCCTCGGTGGTACCTTCTGAGAATACAAGAGACAGCTCCCGCCTAGCTGAGGGACTGTCAGTGGAAGTTGGTAATTAAACAGATGTCTTTCCCTGCCATATGCTGCGAGACACAATATGCATGCATTAAATGCAGAGTACCTGAAGAACAGGATAACTGTGAAGGTGTCTCTGTCACAGTCCTTCTTATCAGCCTCACAATGGGAATCGGTGTGGTACTGAGAGAATCTTTCCCTTTCTTATCACAGGATTCCCAGAGGTTTGAGAGAATGAGGACAGGCAGAAAGACAAGGGATCGACCTAGAGAAAGCATTGTTAGCAACAATTAGTTTTGGTTACAGTAACTACTTCATAGATTGCTACAGCAAACTACTCCCTCATAAGTCATTCACAACAAAGCTGAATTTTAAAAGTCTCTCACTCACCCAATTGAGAATGTTTTTGAATCATAAATCATCCACATAAAGACAATTCATGGACACCGGCATCTTCTTCGTTTTGAAGCTTTCTCAACCGATGCATACAGTGTTTAAACAAGAATAAAAGGATTTCTACCTTGGACCTAAAATTCATTCTTTGCCTTGTGGCCTGGTCCTGGAAGAGGGTTCTCCACGCTGCAGTCTTCTACATATTGTTAAGCAGATTGCTGGTCATAGGCAGCAGACTTGCTCAGGAGGAGTTCTTGTTTACATCATTGTGGTTAATTAACAGGCAGGATCAGTCCAGCGTGAAGTGTGTGTATATTTGTGTGTCAATAGAGCCGGACAAAGCTGTCACACACTCGCACAGCCATCTCATTATTGATGCACCACTGTCCCCTGAGGTACTCCCTAATACATGCGCTCATCCATGTAGTTTATATGGGTCTGTCCAAACAGAGGACTGTAATTAGATAACACGTTTTAACTGTTTCATGCAAAGTCACTGAGCAGACCAGGTTTTTTATGTATCTCTAGTTCCCATCTACCTCCCACCTATCCACATATCTTGGTGACACTTGCGTCGGGTTATGATACGCATGGCAACGTTTTCAATTTAACACTCACAGATGGATATTTTAATTATTATTGAATGAATAGTAATGAGAATGCTGAATCTGTACGTTCCTCTTAATCGACTTAATTAAAGTTACAAAGCGTGGTATTTAACATGACTCTGCATCAACGAATAAGCTCCTTCACCGGTTGTGGATTAGAAGAGAAACGTAATGGAGAAGCAAACTGTCATTAAGGCTGTGTAGTTGATATATGGCCACTAATCACATTAGAAGGTTTCTCCTGTGTGGGATCTAGCTCCGTGGGCTTGGATCTCTTCACTAAGCTTAAATGTCTCATTTTTATGAAGCCAGGTGGCGGGCCCAGACTCGACCTTGCCAAGGCCATGTCCATGAAACTGGAATTTCCTGGTCGATCACAGTGTTCTGTTTCAACAGGCTTGCACCCAATTATCCTTCAATCATGCCCCCCCCCTGTCTTACAGATGTGCTTGATGGAAGTACAAGGTCTCAGCCTATGTTTGGCACACAGGAGACCTTTACTGTTCACTCTGTAGGAAACATACATGACATACTTCCAGCTTGGGAAGTCAGATTGTATCTCTGGTTCAATTATTTCAATTTCAGTGCAAGCCAAATACATCGGTTATTTATAGATGTTGCAAGTGGTGTTGCAAGTAAGCAAGTGGCCAAAACATGGAAGAAAAACATGTGTGGCACCGTAAGGTATGCAGATTGGCTTCTTGTCATGCTGCTAAAGGGCTTGTTGAATATTACACCTCCTCCACAGTCACATTTTCTCCATATGTTATTAGTTTACACAGAATGTATGGATAGAAACAGCGAGCTCAGCTCTATTCGACTTCCCTGACAACCCCCAGAGATATCAGATGCTTGCCGCTTTTATTAACAGGCAGGTAATTACAGCTTTTTTTGCAATTTTTCAAAAATGATTTATCCTGTGCGGAAGACAGACATGTTGAGTGAAACGTAGAGCTGGAGAAATCTTTAGCTGCCATTTTGTTGGTGTTGACTGACGGAGGAATGAATTAACAACAGAAGGTACAGAGCTACAGGAAAAAGAAAGCTCCCCTTTGTTCCATGTGCACCCTTTGTAAAGTGTGTATTTAGTTATTTCACTGTAAATGACTTTCAATCTTGTCACATTGATTTTATCTTGTAGCTGGCATGTTGTTCTTTGCAACGCAGACTTTGTATATTTAGGGTCTTTCTCAGACTTCCTGATTAACTTGATTCTTAAAACAAGAACATTCATCAGGACTACTACATATATGATCTAAATCTTACGTTTTTCTCCTTATTTAATTCAGAAACTGAGCATAATTCTGCATTTTGCACATTTGTGTCAAGGATAATAACTATCAAGATATCAGGGATAATTATTGAGGAGAGTTAACTGTGAGCTTTTTAAAATAATATTCCCATCCACTTTTTAGAAGAATTAGTTGACAGCAGAAGAAAAAATAGCCCACGCTGGTTTGACCCGTAGGCCAAACCATGAATATTAATGTGAATGCAAATTCACAAATATGAATTGTTACCAAATCAGAGCGGGCAGACGTTCTAGCCATAGCACATTAACTGTACTTTTATGTACAGTCGGAAATATTGCACCTTATTATTGTCCAATCAAACCAACAGCAGTCGTCCCCTAGGCCCCAGTGAATCTTGTATGCATTGGCATCCACGCCATGTTTATGCTCCCTCACATAATTCTTTGATCACAGCCCTGTTACCCCACACATACAGCCAGTTTAGTGCCATTATTATCCTCCAAGGTCACAGCTAATGAGTGCCTGGCCCAAGCTGATTGACTCACAATTTAAAACGGGCTCAAGCAGGGCCTACTCAGCAATTCAGGAGGCAACACAGAACCTTGCACAGGTTTATGAGGAGATATATTAGCTCTCACTCGGCCTTCCCCACAGGATTGGTTTGCGTTGATGCTGGAGATTGCAAGAAAGGGTGTGGAATACTTATTTCTTCGTTTAGTAAATGTCTTATCTCCTTTATTGACGATGAAATTTGTGTTAGAAATTAGGATTCCGTTCTTTATAAGGAATAAGTTCAGGGTCATGTACTGGATATTTATAATCATACTGGCTTTTCTAAGTGGTTTAATTTTCAATTGCATTTAGCTAGAATATACTGTAGAGTACCTGATCTTTAATGTGCAGCTAGTCCTTGAGTTACTCCCCCAGTTCCCACACTCTCCTCTGTTCCAAGTTAATTAAGAGTTATGCGACATGTTACCATTAAATCACTGTGCAGTACTGTACGTATTATTCATATAATAATTTTCTGCTGTAATTTAGCGGGTTAAACATTTGTTGCATTGTCAACCAATGACCTTGATGCATGTGGCAAATGTCACCTGTCAAAAGTCTTGGATTTAAGATTTAAAATTAAATCGGGTATGTCCTTCATGGTCCTTTTTTTTTTTTTTTTTACTTAGAGACAAATCCTGAAAACCCAAATATGTAGTCATCATACAGTATGCTGAGTGAACACACAGAGGTGAATCCAGTTTCATGGTGTGACTTTGTCAAACAGCTAGAAATGCCAGATAACCTCCAAATCTCCTCTGGCTTAACATGGACTGTCACATCTGTAAGCCCTTGACAGTACAGTATATCATGAAATACCTAGTGCTCTGTGCTCCCCCAAACAAGTCTTCAGAAGAGATGGATGAGAAAAGAACTTATTTGATACTTCAAATACTGTATATGTCAGAATAACTGCAGTGAATTATTTAGACATTTTTTATTTTTTATTAAAAATTATAAAGCGGGTACCACTAAATGCCTGGAATTGGTGTGTATATTATGCTTGTAGTAGTATTTACATGGGAATAATGTATTGCTTAGCCATTCCTGGTCTGTACAGCAGTGGGCTCGGAGCAGTGCCAAAAGACACAAATCCCTTTGAAAAATGTAGGGAGCACTTTGTTTGATAATTTTCCTTACAGGAAGTCTAGTTTTTATCTGGACTCAGCACAAACAAAGTCATCAAGCAATTAAAAAAACATGCACGCTATTCCCTATTCACTGACGCAGGGAAGATGCCTTATTATGAAATTGGAGTGAAGCGATTTGAGAGGTGTGCGCATAGATTCTGCTCCATCATTGGCGTCATAGCTCTAGATTTATAAAGAGAGGAATAATTGGCACCCCACCCAAGTGCAGCACCGCAAGGTTTCTCTGCCTCTTCAGAGAGGAGATTAGTTGTGAAATACAGTATGTGTATTGCATAGGGTCCCATCCAGTTCAGTAATGATCATTTACACGGTGGTTTTTTGGCATCAATCCCAAGTAAACATTCTGACACCATTTATTGAAATACCTAAAATTCTCTTATCTTGACAGAAGAAAGATCAACGATCAACCCTTTTTTTTAGCTTAGCTTTTTAGCTTTCAGCTTTTTTTAAATCCTGTCATATATAGTATCAATATTACTAATACAAAAGCCTGGCTCTATATAGACCTATACAATCATATTAGGGTGAACATAGCTGCAGCTAATACAACTAATAATTTTAATTATTGACAATACTATTTACAAATTGTCATTGCTTGGCCCCTTTTTTTATTATATTTGCTCAGTTGCTACTGTACCTATAACAATACAAGTTGTTATTTTGGTTACATCATCCCAATTTATATTTCAGCACAATTTTCCTTTATTAAAAAGAAAATGAATCACTCCCATTATGGGATACAGTGGATTTGCTGGGTAAAAATGCATTATATTTGGTGAGATAATGACTAGCCAGTTTTAGTAACTAATTAATACTTAATCAATATTCATGATATTCATGAATCCACATTTAGAAACCTGTAATGGGCTGTATTATCCCCTGGCCATTTCACAAACTTGTCTATACACAGTAACCCAGTTACGCCAGCTGCTGAATAAGTGCTATATAATGTACACTTTGTCTTCAATGATACCGCTCTGGGTTCTACAGAAAGCAAGTCAGGCATTGAGAAGCATCGAGCCCGTCACAGCCTCCCGTCACAGCGGAGCTTAGGCGGCGCGGGAGATGGAATGGGCCTGCAGCGCGCTAACATAATTCACGGGAGCCACCTGGTGATTGCCCCAGTCTCCTTCCTGTTTCCTCTCAGCCAGCTGCTCCCCAGGCTCCCAATCAATCAGCAACGCTGCCGCGGCTGCCGCCATCCTCCGTGACCTTGAGTGGCGGGTCTCCTCTCCTCTGTTTGGGATGTTGGTGGGCTTTAGATCCCTCCTCATTCCTCTTCATTTAGCCATGCACCTGTGCTCAGGCCCAGATTGGCCCGTTCCCCCTGTCTGATCGGGGAATTCTGGGACTGGATTTGAAGAAGCGCTCACATCCATGGCCAATCAGTGGCTGGCTCTGTACGAAGGCAACTATCGCTGGGAAGTGAAGCGGACTGGAAGTAGGAGCAGAACTGACATCTCTGTTTATGGCAGAATAGTATAGGATGAAACTCTCCACTCCTCCCTGTGTTTTCACATACAAGTAACATGTTACATCTATGTTATTGGCATGGCATGTCGTGATGACGTCATTGCATTATTGTAGATTGAACACACAATGCCCTGCTATAGCGGTGGCTTTATAGCTGACATAGCAAAAGTGCCATCTGGATGAATTGCCCCCACTCTTTAAAGGTGTGTTTTTCTGTTTGTGCTGTTGGAGGATGACCCGGAGGGGGAGGAGGTTGAGGTTCCTGCTGTTCCGCATGGCCAGCCATAGACACGTGTTGTATGGCCCTTGCCAGGGTGGCAGGAGTGTGGCTCTGCTCTTGGCCCCAGCGTGACAGCGATGCTGGGCAGAGAGGAGGACCCAGGGTCACCTTCATGGGGAGACAGCTCTGTCGGGTCCTACAGGCAACACGGTCTATTAAACACTTTAATGATGACTTCTGTGTCATGACTGCACAAAATAGACCCCTCACACCTCCATAACATTTTATATTGTAGGCCTGGGGTAAACGCATGCATGTTTGTGTGTGTAATGAATGCAGTACGTGTTTGGTTTCTGCCACTACACAGCCCAGTGCCAGCTTGTGTCTGTGGAGAGATTCAGTTAAGGCCTGGATGGATGGAGGAATAAAGCTTGTTTGGGGTTTACAGGGGGATATTTCTGAAAGAATCCTTCAGCCGGCTTTTACACTCAATAAATCCACTAACATCCCGATGTTTCGAAACACTGCTTACACAGTCTCATGCTTTACAATATATCCAGACCTAGAATTATGGAATAAAAAGAACGACAGGAGTACTCAGATATGGCAAAAACCCACCAATGCTTTCACCAATGCCCTCTGTTCATCCCTGGTATTTGTCTGCCTGCCATGAATGCAGGACGTGGTCCGTCAGGTGCCTCCTGCTCCTCCTAGAGGTTGGGAAGAGTAATCACAAGGTCCATGTGGCTACTGCTGGGCTGGGTTTGTGTCAGATCTACTCCATATGTTGGGGGGGCGCGGGGGATCAGGAAGGGTCTCCCACGGTGTCCTCCCAGCGACGCGTTCCATCATAATTACCTCCATGCCGTCTTTACATCTGCTGAGCACCGGGAGTGTGTGTCCCCCCGGCTTTCCAAACACGACAAACTACCGTCACGTGACACGGACTCTATGGCTGCTTCTGTCTAATCACCACCTTAAAGGGTTGCTGTGTATTCAGACTGTAATTAATGCACATAGTGGTAGATGATTCCTCAGGACGAGCAGCCCTCCTCTGTGGCTCCGTGAGGTTCAAAACAAGCAAGACTAAGAGCTCATCAAAGAAAAACTTAAAAAAACAGAATTGTACATACATGCTGTCGCCTTGCGAGAGTCTTTTATACGAAGACAAGGAGATATAAAGACCCTTTGTTTTTGCCGTAGGTGTGAATATCATTAGCTTTGCCACGAGTGCACTAAATGCATGTCAGAGCAGCAGCCTGCACCCAGGAGACAATAAAACACATATGGAAATGAGCCGACAGCATGACTAATAGCTAGCGCTTTGAACCGCGCACCCATCTCGGCGAAATGCCTGTTCTCTCAAAGTGAGCCATTATACGGTTATCAATGAGCCAGCTTCCCCTCCGATCTCTCTTTTTAAATGCTGAGGTTTTCCCTCCAAACGCCCCCCCCCCCGCCAAAAAAAAACACCTTAGAGGAGTCATTGCAGTACAGGCGCTGTCCTTTGCTAGGCCCAAAAAATGGGGATGAAAAGCAATACAAAGGAAGCTGTCAGTCCGTGTCCCTACTGTCCCTAATCCCTCCTCTCCTGAGTTTGGGCCAGGCGCCCAGGCAGCAGAGCTCAGGATCAAAGTGTGAGAGAATGGCCCACAGGCCCACAGAGGGAGCACTGACCTCCTCAGAGTCTGCTTTGTCCTTGGAACCAAAGTCCCTTTAAGGACTAGGTCTGTTCGCCCGACACTCACATTCTGTGTTGTGTGCCTCGGTCTAGTTTTGCCCTGGCACTGCGACATCGCTTTGTACGTGTTATCTAAGGCAAATTTTGCTTTCAGAAAGTTAAATGCATTTAGATGACTTAGTTATTTAATCTATTGTGTGTGTGTGTGTGTGTGTGTGTATGTGTGTGTGTGTGTGCCCACAGTACTGAATGCTGAAACCGTTATTACTTAAAGAACCACCACACCAGTATATAAAATGAAAAATCGTGTTTGTTCATGCTAATACGACACAGGCCTTGACCTCTCATCTGGTTATAGTTAATTACTGTTGGTTGCTCCTACCTCTGGGCAAGCCCAGATTTATGGCTTTAAAGTAAAAGCACACTACTGTGACTTAGGGAGCCCTCTGACTGCATACATAAATAGGAATGTATTCAGGGGTTGGCTGCACATAGTCTCAGCTCAATGCCAAATAATCCAGCGCCACGCTAAAAGACTTGAGACCATGATAAGACTGAGCAGCCACATTTCATGTCTGACATCTGCAGATTTTCGTCGTACTTGACGGACGCGCGACTGCTGCTCAAAAGCTGTGCGAATTAAGATGTTCCTGTTTACAGATCACACAGGAAGAATGTTTACTTGTCATTGTTAGCACTTCCAGCTCAGTGTGTAAAAAAGGTCTATAGTACATCTGCTGTACAGCTTGTTGGATGAATTTTGATGTTCTGAATGGGATCATATCATTAGGATGTCTAGCTTTGTTCATACTGTAGTGTTATTAATATGCCCTTGCTGATACATATTTAATCTAGGATAATGTAATCAAAGAGAGCTATACTGTACAATAGAAGGTTCTAAATGATTTGTTTTTAATGTATTTTTTAAAATTGCTTTAACTCACAACAAAAATAACTATTTTGTTATTTGTATGCAGAAAACTTTGTTAGTATTTTCTAGCTCGTAATGGTATATTACCAAGATGCATGTGGCTCCATGCCTCCACACACCCTACACGACTAAATGTCTGTTGTATCTGTAATGTTATAAAGGATTTCTCTTATCACATAGTATATATATCATCATATCACCCAACACTACTGAATGGGCCCCAATGCATTTTGTTATGATGAACCCCAACAACACTGATTAGCACAGGTGATGTTATGTGGTGATAAAAAAAGATTCAATAGGCCTTTTAGTAAAACCTTTGGAGCAGAGTATAATGTACTGTAAATATCTTTCTCTATATTTCCAATCTCTCATTTTTTATATGGGTGACACAGTTTGTAAGATATGACTGTGTCATCACACAATAAGTCAACCTTCAAAGGTTGTGTCCAATTGAAACAGTGGGAATGGCCTGGGGCCTGTGGAGAGGCCAGCCCCACTGGGAACTAGGCGTTCACATCCAGAGCTTTCATTGCCATTGAGGACTAGCCTCCTCTGGCAGCTCCCTCTCTGTCCTGGGTGATCCCTGGGCCTCAGCTAAGAATAGCATGTAGATATGCTCCTGCTATATCCATCCCACGGCTGTACTGCTGACCAGGTGCTAATGACCCTCTGCTGTGTTATCTTGTCCTACTGACTCCTGAGGACCTCCTGCAGCATGCCCCCCCCCCTCTCTCTCTCTCTCTCTCTCTCTCTCTCTCTTTCCTTTCTCTCTCTCTCTGCCTGGCACAGGCCCAAACATCAGCATGTCCTCACTACAGCTCAAGTCTAATTTTGATCGTCTAAATTATTTAAGGTGTCAAAGGGGTGGTACGATTATCGTCTAGCTATTGCAATCTGTTCTTTGAGGAGCCTCAATGGCATAGTAAGACATTTATCAGACAAGCTAGCTAGCTAGCTTTTTCAGGACAGAATTGGGAGTCTAGAAAACACTTATGTATTGTATCTCATTAGCATATACTGTAGCTTGCAGTAGATATGAATAGAAACTCTGCATCGATCACACTTGTCCTCACACAGCAACAATACATGGTATCCTATGCATAAACATCCCTCACCTCCTGATTCTCAGTGGGGTTTTGACTCTGAGCCTTAGTCCCTTTTATATTGGGCTTTTGAACTCTTGAAGGACTTCTTGAAAGGAGAAAATGTTTAATTAGCTGCCTTACATTAACGCAGGATGCTTCCGCTCAAGACCTTTTACCCTCTTCCTGATTGAATATGGCGTTGTAGCTGATTTATGGATGGAAATGACAGTAATGTCACATTAAACAGGCTTTGCAATTATTATTTTACTATTCATTTACAGATAAACCGCTGGGGAATTATCTCCTCTTGTGGTACATATATAATGAATTATGTTTTAGGATAACATCCCCCCCCTATTATATGTCACCAACCTCCACTGAATATTTCAGATCGCAGATATATTCTTAGTGATTTAAGCTCTACCCTCTGTATGAGGCTGTCGGCTCATGCTTTTACTTTGACTCCATTTTATCTGAAGCCTTTCTAAGTCGTTTTGACTGTAGCAAACCTTGAAACTGCAGTTTGATGGTTCCAGAGAGGATAGCCTCACTCAATCCTTTGATCATTTTCTTAAATTCCCACCTGTAGCTTAAACATCTAGTATGCAAATTACCTGTAATGCTTCAGACCAAATGTGCACACATGTTCTGCATTTCTTAAGCAGCTGTTGCACTAATCATAGGCTTCACAAGCAGTTTTAATTATGTTCTCTACGCTGTTCAACTTTTGATTTTTTTTGTATTAAAATGAAAGCCCTTTCTGTGGCATCTCCTCAAATACATTTTCCCTTTCTTATTTCTTTTTCTTTTTTCACCCTACTTTATACCTCCACCTTAGGCCCGATTGAAAATGCATTCTTCAATTTATAATGCCAAGCCTCCCATGATATATACTATAAAGCATCTAATATGACCATTATCATTGTCAGGCTAAGGATCTTAATCAATGCAAAGTTCAAAGCTTTAAAGGAAGCGGGCGTCTGTTGGTTTATAGAGGTTCTTGAGCAGAAATGGGAGACTGCGGGTCCATTACCCTTGCTGTCACTGTGATGCCTTCCCTCTGCTACATTCAGATCAGCACAATAGCCTTCATTTCAGCTCCCATCAGCACACATATCAATAGGTTACATTTTACACACCTTTCAAACGACGCTGTGCAGAGGAAGAAGGGCACACTGCAACCGTACAGTACATGTGCACATGAATTCATTTGCCGTGTCTGACTTTTCTTCCTGACATGTTTCCTCAATAATGTCCAGGTCACATAAAGGTCTCAAGGTCTTAATGTCTCAGTGGTCATGGTGTGATTTTAGATGATACG
The DNA here is from genome assembly GCA_025447815.1 of Percopsis transmontana. NCBI lineage: Eukaryota > Metazoa > Chordata > Actinopteri > Percopsiformes > Percopsidae > Percopsis > Percopsis transmontana. The sequence goes on along the minus strand of JAOEHI010007516.1, from coordinate 13,340 downwards.
TGGTCCTCATACATAAATATCAGGAGGCTTCTGGGTGTGCCCTTAGGTGCAGAGTGTTATTATTGCTTTGCATCGCCTGACCACTGTGGAGAATGACAGGGGAAAGAGGCTAATGCCTTCAAGGTACCATAGCTTTTGAAAACGCGTCGGGTTAATGCTTTGGTAATTAGATACTTAAGCATTAGATAAGACAGCATTAGGTTCGAGCCCCAGAGTTGGCCTACCTGTAAGCATCCTGCTCCATGTAATTGTAAGTCGCTAAATTACCTAATTGTAATTGAACTATTACTACTACTAATAATAATAATAATTAAAACGTTGTTTATACTAGTATTATGTTTGTTCACAAACTGCTTTGACCACCCAAAGTACCTAAAAACCCCAAATGAATTATAATAAGTGCAATATAAGGACTATACATTTTAAAATAAGAGTATAAAAGGGTAACTTACTGTTGGCCATGCGGCTGGCGACCGGCCAATAGGGTGGGCTTCCATATCTGTAGCGTATGTAGCCTTATCATTTACACCTTTTCTTCAGCCCGTTCATCTCCGCACCAGTCACACAGGAGATGACAGACGTGCTGCAGCCTGTCTTTCATTCGCCACAGCAGCACTTTAATACACCGTGAAGCTTGGGCCTGGATAGCATTTCCTCTTGAAAAGAGCACTGAGATGGCATGATTACCCCCCACCCCCACCCCACACAAACCCACACGCACCCCAAACCATACACTCTCACATATGATGAAGATGAATTCCTCCACCCGTAACGCTGGGGCTGTGCAGATGGGATGGGATGGGATACCATCGCTGTCGTGGAATTAAGTATGATGAAGGCAATCACAGAAAAACCCTGAGATTCCGTTTCAAAGTCTATTTGGTCCACCCAATTCCCGGCTGACAAAAGCATCCAGGCTTCAGCTCACAAAGTAATTATTCTTTAAGCATGAGTTGTGTGTTTTTAAGAAATGAGGTTTGTGTTTTGCCTCACAGTGTACAAAAGAGACACAAATATTCTCTTAATTAGAATGTATGTCCTTGTGATTCAATTATAATGATGTGCTTACCAGGCTTTCTAAAGGGTCACTAAAACACCAGTGCACAGTTAATGAGATTTTGTATGTACAGCAGTGCTTTGGGAAATGTGGTCGGAGCTTATTTTATGATATTCTATGTTGCTCTGCAGATCTCTTCTGCACATTCATCTGGAGAATTATAATAAATACTTTGGCCTCTCTACTTCACACTAAACTGACACACTCGACTTGAGATTCTAAGACACAAAAATAAACTATGGTAGTTTTTAGTTAATCTAAACGATTTATTTGTACTTATTTGTATGTGTATAAGAATTTTCCTTGGAGGACAAGGTCACATTTTTATTTAATTCACAATAGTGCTGTTATAATCTGGCACTAAGCTCCTAATGCCTCATCATTTATTCATCATCATTATTGTGATGATAGTCAGAGTTGATCATGGAAGATATAAAAACGTCTGGTGGGACCCGGGCCATTAGTTTCCAGGTTTTTCACCCTATGTGCTTCATCCTCCATTTAACATAATGACACTCCAACAATCAGTGGCCTCCATTAGAATACCAAGTGTGGTAGTACGCAGAATAAGAGAGTGTTAATGTGTCCCATTTGAAAGTGCTGCTCCATAGCCGCGAAACAGTCGATGCCAGGCCAGCTGTAGGCAGCCAACAGCGACACGTGAGCTTGGTCTATATGCTTTATAAGCTTTACGGGCAGAGAACCCCAGCATATTCTCCCTGTTTTGATTTCCTGACGGAAGCCCACACTAGCAGTAACTGTGGTGAATAATAACATACCTCCTATTGCATTTGCACAAGGTCTCCCCTCGCCACTGTGATTTATAAGCGTAGTTTCCATCTGCAAACAGGCTGGGAGGCTTGGAGCTACGGGGCAGCGCCCTGGGTCCAGAACTATTTACTCAGCCAGCCGAGACGAGTCGGCCCCTCCCCCCAACCCCCACCCCGACAGGATCCAGCGGTCGCCGTGACCATGCCCGGTTCTCTCCCCCGCTTCCCCGTCTGTTCACGGGGCTGGCTACGCTGCGTCTGGAGCCTGGGCAGGCGACGGCTACAGCAGGGAGGCGGCTCAGGTGCTGCGGGTCACGCCATCTTTACTGTGTTATATCCCGCCGCTTAACAAATGACTGAGAGCTGCAGGAGGCCAACGGGCCCTCTGAGGACTCCCCCTCAGCCCCACGGACAGTGTCTGGTCGCGCATTTCAGGGAAGAAAATTTTTGGTTTAATAAGGTGCACATTTATGAGGTGGCTGGCTGTTAAAATAAAAAAGTAAACTGTCATTTAACTTATTTGATCAACAAATGAATTAAATCCATAGCAAATATAATACTATAATATAATAAAAATGTATGAATTCATATAAAAAGGAATTTGTGTAATGAAGCTGGTGTTGGGCAAATATTTATTAGCATAGACACCAGGTAGCACTTTGTGTTGCTTTGTGCACTTAATAAACTGTGAGCTGAATATGTGTACATAGTTGCTAGTAGTAGTTACAGTAGTTGAGAAGGTGCTCCACTTTAAAGCAATGTGATAGATTAGGGAGGAGCCTCGACAACAGAATAATTTCCCTGGTGACCAATTTCTGAACATTCCCAAGCAAAGAAAATAAGCAACAAGCCGACACATCACACGCTGACTCACTTTTAATAGAGTAGACAGACGCAGAAATAATAACCTGAACCAGGAATCATAAGTCATGACTGTAGTACATCATGCCAGTTCTTCTAATTAACACAGGACCTTATGTAAGCTGAGGTACATACAGTATGTGCTAAACAAGCAACAAAGCGTCTAGGTAGCTTCCTCGGTGGCCTAGTGTTGGAGGGAAACAATAGGAAAAGCAATATGCTAAGCTCTGCCGGGCTCCAACATTGTATCCACGATGAGCTGACTTTATTGCCTCTACTGGATAAGTGTGCTCGTCTGTTACACTTTCATAGGCTCACCTTAATGTACTATTTTGTTGCTGTCTTGATAAAGTGGTTATATTCCACCTTGTACCCTGTTTTGGGCTCGCTGCATGACACTTCAAGGCCAACCCTATTCCTAAAGATAGATGACTGAAACGAAACTTGAAGCTTATGTCAGAATGAATAATTAGGAGTTCCTGCTGTAGATGTTTACAGGTATTGATTAGCAGTGAGACACCTGCGTGTCATTTATTAGCTGCCTTGCGGCTTGTGTTCAGATGACTAAGAGGGTCTCGTCCTGGCTGTTGTTCTGGGCTTGAAGTTTTTATGGCACTTCTACTTCCCCTTTTTTGTCAGTTACTTGCCTTTAAGCAAGTAAGCGGCGTCTGCATATGCCACAAAGCATCAGATCAGTGACTTTACAGCGGGCCGTAAAAGTAACTACGCAAAACATTTTCCCTGTACACAGATCGATTGCATTTAATGGATCAGCCGAACGGCTAATAAAAAACTATTTTAATTGATTATGCTGACAGTGTGTTATCACCAAGGCTTGTGATGTGGAGTTTTATAGTTGTGGTTTAAAAAAGAAGTTCAAGTAAATGTGATTGACATTGCAGCCTTTTGCTGGGAGCATATTCTGAGACCTCTGGCCCTAGATCAGCCAGCCGAGATTTTACTGGGACATTGTCAGGGACTGTTGCTCATCTGGTTTGACTATTAGGCTCATTTTATTGTTACTCCTCATGACATGCCGTGTGATTCTTCGTGATGAAATTAGTCATAATTCCTTTTATATTAACTGCTGCCAAACGCAAACCTGGATTCCATTAGAGAATATCTGGAATCAGCAAGATTTGTATTGACTAAGTTGCCAGGTTACTGTCCACATACCGTATAATTCACCTGTATGAATCACAAAACTCTTCATTTGTGTTAATTATTTTGTTTGCCAAACAATAAACGTTTTGACCGCCAGATGGCTCACAGACTGATACCCAAAGGGCTGCTTCAATATTTGACGATTTTATATATGTGCCATAAGCTTGGCACAGGACTTAAAATGACCATGCTTTTCCTCGCTTCATCATCTGTGGTTTGTGTCAGCCCTGGAAAGGTCAAAGCTTCGGTAAAAAAATTTAATCTCCCCTCAGAAGAAAGAATTACCTTGACAGGTGAAACCTAAAAAACGACTACCGTAAATAATAACAAAAAAATAGGCTCCCTCTTTTTGGCTAAAGCGCAAGGGTGAGAGGACCCTTGCATTTCGCTGTCAGTCTGACATTTTAGAGGAAAAAATACATACTTTACATACATATTTGTCTTTCTTATTGAGGCCTCTCTTTATATTTGTTTTTTATTATAGTTTAGTAGAATCTGAATGGCTATTCAACAGGATTTGCATTTTAAAATAAATATTGCACTAGTGATGATATGTGTGGAATCATACAGTATTCTCGGATCTACTAATTAAGTGTTTATAAACATGTTTAAAAAAATTATATTGGCACAGCTGCTAGCATTCTCATGTTTCTAAATACAACTTGACAGGGTCAGTGTGGCAAAGCAAACTGTTGGGTTTAGCTTTGGCACAGCGTGAGTTTAACACACAACTGTAATTCTTTGATGAATTTCAGTGGTCCCATGTTGCTCTATATTAATCCTGTTGTGAACTATTGGTAGAAATGTTATTTTTTTTTCATTTCATTTTCTTTCTTTCTTATAATTTGTCATCGTGTTATATTAATGTTGTGGCCACGCCTTTTGATGAATGCAGGAACTAAAGCACACATTCAGCTGCTTTTGAAGACAAATGGGACCTTTGAAAAAATCATTTCTCTTTACTGTTTATTAATATACTTAAAAAGATGAATGTGAAATGGGGAAGCTAAGAGCCAGGACTATGCATCATAATATACTCGCTCACAGAAGTAAAGAATAATGAAACTATTTTCAGCTATAAAGCCAAGCCTGAATAATACATCTGGTGCAAAGTGCTGCAATGCAAGAACTATTACAGGGTGGTTACTTTTTATAATCTTTTTGGAAAAGACAGCCATAAATACATGTAGGTTTTGGCTCTTTATTTTCTGCAAGAATTTATTGGATTTTTATAGGATTATTTTTATTATTACTGGATATCTGCACATCTTCCTGCTATCTTTGAGGGTGCTTGTGTAATCTTCTGTGGTGGGATTCCCAGTGTTAGCAAACATAATGTTAGTACAACATGTACGCTAACATATGGTCACTTTCACTCAGCTGTGCCAATGGGAACTTTGTATCCTCAGCGGGGATACAAAACCTAATTCTGCTTTAGCGCGTCTGCTGCGTCCCTTCCACAGAGCATCAGGTCCACGTTGTAATGCTTGCTCTCTGCTGTAGTCACATTTTAATTCAAATACTCTGAAAAGGCTTAGCTGTTGTTGCTCAGCACAGCTGTCACTCAGCAGCCATTTTAAAACATAATTATCTGCCTACTGCATAACCTGGTAACATAAAATTATTGCACATCTCTTTAACCTTTCTATCTTAATTGCATTCTTTACCAGTGTAATTATACTTTTGATTTAGAAATCATCCTTCTGGACTGGAATTGTTTCCTGATTTAGCTCAATAATGTAATTCACTCTAGCAGGGTTTCTCAACAGGTGGGTCCCGACCCCCAACCCAAAAGTGGGTCGCGAGCTGGTGTGCTTTGGCTCCATCAATAAGTCAAACTAAGTTTACCGAACTTCTGATTGTACACTTTTATTTTGAAAGGTGCATAGGGGTTTTGAACAGTGTATGTAGACATTGTGGATTTCCCCGCAAATTGTTTTGTGAAATAAATTTGAATGGTTTGGAAATTAAACTATTTCTGGGTCATGACTTAATGACCAAGGACATACAGTATGTGGGTCCTGAGGTTAGATTAGTTGAGAGCTACTTCAGAGAACTAATTCACTATAGTGACTATAGTGAATCACAAAGGCCAGTGTGAGTGGTGGAGTAATCACAATAATAGATTCCTTTGCTCCATCTGTTGTTGTACTGCTGGTTTACTATTAACATGTTTGCACCTATATTTGCATGCATATGTTTAATTATGAATATGTATTAAGAGCTGATCTGTCGATTAATCAGTGGCAATATTTAATTGGATTTACATATTGACACTGATTAGTGACAGACCATTAACATTTAGCTAATTGTGAGTTGGTTGCCAAGATACAATGCTATTTGTTAGAAGCTACAGTTGTACAGTAACTTCATTTAGACTCACAGGGCTATCAAATTGCACCTTAAAACATCTGATGCTCTTAACAGAAAACAGATGATCTAATAAAAATCTAAAGTTTTACAGTGTGAGGTGAAATACATATTTCATGTGTAGCCCCAGTCCTTCGCTTCCAAAAACGTCAATGGGCGCGGAGGTCAGCGTGAGGCTGGCAGTACGGGCTGTGGGCTTGGGACTGGATCGATTCGCCTCATTATGATATTCATAGGATGGAGATGATTAAGCCCAGGGCCCTGCCTGTACGGTATGGATCCACATGGATGGTGTGGTTCGCTGCTGTCTCAGGCAAACACGCGCAAGTGTGACTGCTGCAGAATCTGCTATTGCATTCATGACATTATAGGTATTACAGTAGGGTAGAAAAAGGTCTTGCTCACAACAGTGGGGAAAAAAACATTTCACCTGAAGTGTTTAATAAATGTATACATTTGTCAGTGATAAAATGCAACTTTGATAGGACATACAGTATAAAGGGGCTTAGAGGCTGGTTATTTGATACATTGCTTTTTTTATTTAGTTCTGTTGAGTTTCATATTGCATTTGCTTTATTTACATATTGGTACACGACTAATTATAATAATACATCAATGCTGTATGTCAGAAGAAGCAGGCAGGTACTCATGTTGTCAACCCGAGGCTTCCTTATACAGTATTATAAAGTATTGATTGAGGCTGCTGTTTTCAGAGGACCTCTGTCCGCTTGTTTGCTGCACACCCAAGTGCTGAACTTTCATACCTGTCAAAATAAAACAAACCAAGAAAAGACATTTGAACTGTAGAAAGGTATGAACTGTGTATGTGTGTTCGTGCTGTACATGCGTGTGCATGTCTGGGGTGTGTGTGTGTGTGTGTGTGTGTGTGTGTGTGTGTGTGTGTGTGTGTGGTAGCACGGTATTCATCACTTCCAAACCCTTTCTATGTCCTGAATTTTGACTGCAGGGTTTTTCAAATAATCATATTTGGAGTAAAAAAAATTGGCAACATCTTTATGTATAATAGATTTCTATTCATTAACACCTCTGGCAATCATGCAACATTAACATTATTATTCTTATTGAAGGAGTTCACTGACTGTCGTTTCTTATGTTATACTGTAGCTGGCTAAATATGAATCATATGTACATATCTTCACCAAACAGGAACATAAAATGGAAAGCAGCTGACCAAACAGCTAATATTTTACTTAGTGAAAGAAAGAAGTCTGTACTGTCAGATGGTCCGTTTACTGTATATTTGAAAGTGACTTGCTAGCTAAAAACAATTTCATAGACATTTCAAGACATTGGCTTTTTCACAATATAAATATTAAAATGTTAGAGCTTTATTATGCTATGCAGCTAAGCTGTGAAGATTTCTAGTAATTCTCACATCAATTATTTTATACATATTTAATTCAAAAGATGTGGTGGGTAAAACGTATTTTTTTTGTTTCAGTTAAAGAGCAATCAGAAACTTTTCTCGTATTATATATTAATACATATGTGTGATAAAATGAATATCAGAACATGAATAAGCATAGTGGCCCATATCAACATTCTGAATGCTATTTATTTGTCTCTTTCCACAGGCCTTCCCGTGTATTTCCACAGGAATCTATGGTAAGATAATTTCCTCTTATTTCATCGAATTGGCTTTATCTGTGCCTTATTTAGCTGCTTAGTTTATTTACAGTACTTTTTTACATATACCATTTACCTCTGCCTGTACCTCTAAATTCCTAAAAATTATGCACTGTACTTGTGCTGTTAATATTTTCACATTTGCTTGCATTAGGTTAGTGCACCTCAGACATAATGATATATGGTGATGCCCCAGTTTACCATTAAAGCAGTGAGGAATTGAAGAGGTTTTACTCCAATTGAGATGCCCACCCCAGATTAAAGACGTTGTATAATGAATCTTAATTAATCAGTATTCCAGAATGCATCTATTTTCAAAATGGATGCGCAGCATTTTGCAGCAGTGCTCTTATACTGAGGAGACATTAAGGCAGGCTTAAATAAACGCAGGAGGGAGGGGACACACAGTCTGTATGCCGCTGACGAGGGAGCCGTTCGTTTCTGTTTCGCTGCATGTTCTGCCGTGCCAATGGGAGCGCAGCAGCCCCTCACATCAAAGGCTGCGCTGAGCCAAGCCTGCTGCAAAGGGAGGGAATTAAACAGCCTGTTCAATAAATAAACAGCTTAGCGCGCCCCATAACTGCATCTCCAACGGAACAATAGCTGATTAAGACTGAGGATCCTCACACAGCAGAGGGCAAATAGAGGAGGGACTTTGAAAGCAACTACAGTGCAGTACAGAGCCGCAGTGTTATAAGCTCAGATTCCACCATGGGCCCTCCAGAGGCCCCCACCATTTTGTGAAAAGGGATTTGCGCTCCGGTCAGGCGGTTTGACATTTTCTTTATATTAACCTCTGAGGTCAACTCTCAGTTCAGCAATGTAAACAACGCATTTTAATGTGCATGACACCTCTCCTCTATCTGTGTTTGTCTCTCTGCGTATGTCTCTCTTTTCTCTCTCTATCTTGAAACTAAATAGGATATGGTGTATCCAAACTTCCAGTTTGCCCAGTATGTGCACACACATACACGAGCACAATAAGCCCAGTGTATGTGTGCATCAAGTGGGCTTGACCCATTTGCAGACTTGAATTGTTGTGGCAGGACAGATCTGGAGCCCCCATCGTAGTGACAGAGAGGGACCGGGGACAAGTTATCCGAGGCCTCTGCGGCGCGAAAAACAGATTTGTCAGGACACCCTAATGCTAATTGACACCCTCTCTCACACCTCCATGTTCCAGGGGGCTCAGTCACTACTGACAGATGATGGCGGAGCAGGGGGTAGGGCGTAGCAGGGTTGCGCATGGGGGGTACCTCAGACGCTCGGGAAGAAAAATGAGAGCTCACGCTGCTCTGACAGTCCAATCCCTCAGTCCGGCCCATTAGCCGCAACAGAATTTCTGCACGGTTAGCGTGTCGGAGGTACCACCTATAAACAAACTGGCATCCACCGCGGGCCGCGAGGTCACGCGGCATGATAGAGGTTATTAAGTGCCGCTCCTGTTCGCTCATCAATCACCGCCGCACGACCCGGGTTTAAACGGATATTCCCCTTTCCAAGGAGACGATACCTCTCAATGTCTCACAAGATCAGCACCAACCGTCAGGCTGCAGTCCAACTGATATCGGCTGTTTTCTCTTTGCCATTATTAGGTTTTACATATTGTCCTGTCTCTCTAACACCGGCACATATATAAGAACCCCTGTCCCGCCTGGAGATGAAGCATTTTCAAGCTGCAGTTTGTACAGTTTCACAACTTACTGGAGACTTTGTGGGGACCTCGGCTTAGCTGGCACTGAAAGAGCACTTTGGAACAGCCTTGTAATGGACTGTAAGGTTTAGGAGGCGTCTGTTATGATCAATTCGGGCACAGAGCACAAAGCCCACTGGCATGGTGTGAAGCCAAGGAGAGGAGCATTAAGTCTCCTATTTAGTTGACAGATTTCACCACACTGGTGCATTTATATCCCTATCAGACAAATCAGAGGTCCTTGAGGCTAGAACAGCGACTGCTCCTCCTCGTGACAAATCCCGCGGGCTGTACTGCTCACCCTCCACCTTTTACCCCATCTGTTACTGTGACAGATGTGAGGTTTGTTGACGGAAGGGGGTTTCGGCGGTAACTCCGCTGGTTGTGGGAGATATGTGGCTGTAATCCACACACACACACACAGGCTCCGCTGGTATGCTGGTGGCAACCACCGCGATGTCCAGATCAAAGGTGTCAGAGTTTCCACCCAGCCAGCATCATGCTCCGACTCCCTACATCCCTGTCCAGGATTAGGTTTGTGGGTAGGGTGGGGTGGGGGAGCCATTCATGTCACCTTATCTTTCCCCTAGTGATGGCTGGCGGCTGGCTTGCCTGAAATGCCCAGGCCTTCTTTTTTTTGTTTGTACACCCCTTCGCTTAAATCCTGGGATTTACTTAAGGGAGCTTAGCCAGGCTGGGTTGGACATTTCAAGGTACAAACAGAGCACTGTGCTGTATCAGTGGGTAGCAGAGTGTGCGCTCCGAGGGAGCACAAGCTTGCTAGCTCATTTAACACAGTTACACCGTGTGCTTTGTGCTCAACACTAGCCTTATTCGATCACATTCATGGTTGATAAGCCCAATGTAAAAATGCCTCCCACCAACAGATTTAGTGCTTTGAAAAACATTTACGCTGGGCGCATATCACATAGGATTTGGAATTATTATTATTAATTACATTCTTTTTCTCCAGAAAGTGAGTGTCAGGTGGTAATTTTAGCATGTAGGACAAAGCGTGACATCACCTATATGGAATGTTTCCAGGGAAGGTCGTCGCCGGTGGCGCCACGGAGACTGCCGTGTTTCTCTGCACCGCCTTTTTCCCTACCTTGCTCTGCCTTCTGTCTTCCTCTCAAGCACCGCCCTCCCATCCCTTTCTCTCCCTGTCTCCTTCTGCGGGCTGCAAAGTCGGTCATGGTCACAGCCCTGCCGTGTCCCAGTGTTGGTGCGGGGAGGAGCTCCAGGCCATTTGACACCCAGGCTTTGGCGTCTGGAGTCCTGGGGCGCTCCTCTGTCCTCCACCCCGGGTCACCTCACCTGTCCTCTGGGCCCTGATGGGGTCGACAAATCCCCCCCGCCTCTGTCTTTCTTTTGTACCCCCCCCCCCCAGCTGTGCAGACAACAATACATTTTGAAGTGCACAGAGGTTCCCTGATTCCTGCTAAGGAACCAGACTCACTCATGGAGTGTTTTCAAAAAAGGCCACATAGATTTCTTGTTCCCATAGAACTTTCCCAGTGACCAGGAAGTGACACTGAGGACTGGTCAACTTTCTTCCTGTCTTGCCTGTAGGGGAGGCCTTATTTCCCACAACAAGCCCCTGTTTAGGGTTAGTGTGGCAGATTAGACACTGCTTTATTATAGCAGTTTTGTTGCACTTGTTAAGGGAACCGCACACTAGAAGACTTTGAAAGGACTTTGAAAGGACTAAAGTCTGGCACCCTCTCACATCTAAAGACAATGTGTCATTAGCCATAGACCATGATTTTGCATAGTCTGTGTGGTGAATTTGAAAAGAATGAATAAATAATCAAATCAATTATGAAGTTTGTTTTAAAATTTTTATGGATAAATGAATATAAATAATCTAATCCCTGATCCAGTAAATGAGTAGAATGAGTCATGATTGGTTGACTCAACGTTTCTCTATGGAATCACATTTGTGCCAATATAATCTAACAGAACTTCTTAAATATCAAACAAAATTAAGAATTCGAGAGAGAATAATACTAACTGAAACAAAACAAATGTCTAGTAAAGTTAAACTTATAACTGAGAAACAAACTACTTTTTTGATAATATGTCCTTTTGTTCACAGTTCCCTCTGCTTCTTTCTCACTGCTTTGCAGTTACGCTGCTAGATCTCTTGTTTGCGCTGCTTGACTTTGCAGATCGGACACAAACCTCTAGCGTGGGCAGGTTTTTTCAGGGGTGCTTCCCCATTGGCTAATGAGTTTTTAAACCAACAAACCATTTCAGAAGCACAATGTTGGTGTAATTAACAGATTCGCTGATAAGAAATGTCTTTATATATGTCTTGAACATTTAAGACTACAAATTAACGTTCCTTATATGTTTCACTAGACTAAACTAGGGCATTTCCTGGTTGTTCAGACAGCGAAAATACAATTGGAAAATACTATCTTGTATAAATACTTTTTAAATTGGCCAAACTTTTTCACAAGTACAATATTGGTGTAATGAAAAGATTTTTTGAAAATAAATATATTTTTGTATGCTAATAACGCTAGAAAACAATATTTAGCACTGAGTTGTCACTCAAGATCTTCTATTTTCACTAATTCGTTTGATTATATGTTATTTTTGCATCATAACTTTAAATCCAACTTCCGAAGAAGCTGTTCAAATAAACTCAGAAGACGTAAGGGTTTCTCTGGGCTTTAAACGTTGTGTGAACCCTGTAATATTTGTATTAGTTATGTGTTTCTGTCCCGGCCTAAGTCACCATACCTTCATAGCAAATAGATATACTGTAGTGTGGTAGTTCTGTAGGATGTGGTAAAAAAAATATGCAAGAAATTATCCGACTCTAAAATACAAAATACATATTCTTTGGTTTTGGCCACATAATATGAGCCCACTCTGGGAATAGAGAAGAAAACTGGTGTGGTGTGCATTATGTGCATGCAGGCTACCGCTACAGTTGCAAACTCAGAATAGAATACATCATAACACAGACATATACTCAACTTGTTGGTTTCCTTTTTGGTGGTGAAAAACACCTGAGCTACACAAGTTTACTGTGAAACTTGTGTTGTGTAAATTTAGGCTACGAGAGAGAAAAAGCAATAGGCTTGTATAAAGCAGATATTCACCACAAGACAGATTACACTTCTTTTTATTTTTGCCTATATTCCTAAAGTCTTGTTCTGTAGATATTTTTGAAAACAGCCACCTTCCAAAATTAGAAACCAAAGAATCGAGGAAAGATGTGGGAAATGTTGAGTCGCTTCCTTATAAATTGGGCATTTGCATGACTCTTTGTGCTTTGAGTAGGATCAAAACAAACCGGCTCCTGGATCACATAAAATGTGATCCTATGCTTGTCAACAAGCTTTCTTCTTCAAACTTTGAATGTGAGTTGATTGACAACAACAGTCCAGTGTGCCCCGGATCACAGCAATTACTGCTGTTTTGGGTGGATGTTCACCTTGGAGTCACTCAAGAAAGAGACAATATTGGCAAAAAAAAGTCTTGTGGAAAACTGCTTTTGACAGAGAAAATAATTGAGCAGTTTGATTGAGGTTTAGAGTTAACCGAGAGGTCAAGGCAATTACTAGAAGGAGTGCAATTTGAAGAGCACTGTATTTTCAGGTTAGACTCCCGGTCAGTTTGATACGCAAGAAGTGTGGCACTATGACCCTGTGGCTTACATGCGACTCTCTCCCTCTCTCTCGCTCTCTCTGTGTTTCTGGTTATGTCGGGGGGGGGGGGGGGGGGGGGGGGGGGGGGGGGGGGGGGGGGGGGGGGGGGGGGG
>JAOEHI010007484.1:20176-35200 GCA_025447815.1 Percopsis transmontana | reverse complement strand
AATAATGTATAAATTATAATAATGTCAACTGTACAAATGTGTGTGTGTGTGTGTGTGTATATGTATTTGTTGAACAGCAAAACACTGGTTTGTAGAATAATGCAGGCTACCAAAAAGGAAAATCTCAATACGCATAGCCTAGTTCAGTTCAAAGGGAATCAGAATTGGGCACTTCTTATTGAATAGGTTACATCCATTTCATTTGGGGGTTGGGGTTAAAAGGTCAGGCAGCACAACAGACATAGACTAATGGATCTGAGGAATAGGAAATCCATGTGAGTAGAAGACCTTTTTCTAACTGCAGGAATATTATTTTGTTTTTTGTATATTTATTTATTTATTGCTGTTTCAAATACACCTCTTGAGAGCAGATAGAGCTTTGTCTGAGCAAGGACATCCTTGGTTATAGAATATATGTTTGAATAACAATAATAAGTTTAAACTCAGGTGTCTGATTTATTATTGCTAAAAACTATTATGTTATTTTAAGAGCCTTTACAAGAAAAACATCAATGTTTGTTTTTTATTTCACTTATGGTCACCTATGCTGTTCCCCTGGTGTACATTCCTGTATGATGTCAAAGGCCATCCGAGTTCACAGGTTGATGTGTCTTGTCTGAGAGCTCTAACTCCATTTGGTTGTTGTGTATATGCATTAACCTGAGTGTTATGCTAACATTAGAGGTGTTGAAGATCCTGTACTTGTGTAGTGGTTGGTGACAGGTCTTTCAGGGCTAGTTGTCGTTCAGCAAATAAAGTGTACTCTTTATTTGACAATTTTTCTAAACAGAAATCACATAAATAATTGCATAGACAAAATGTGCTATTCTACAATTTGAATTGTCATAATATTATGTATTTAGATTTTCTTTCTATTTAATCTAGAATTTGACTGGTATTTCCAATAATCTTGACAGTGTTGCTTCTTGCCATTGTAATTAGATTTAAGGAATGCTAATTAACTGATATTGTGGCATATGTGCTGTACCTTTAAACATCAAACAGTAACACCACTTGAGGATTTGTATAGGCTATCTCCAGCACAAGTACACAGCCTGTGTAGACACAAACAGGCACATTCACACCTCTAAAGGCTTCACAGGCACTTTTCATTTAGATAACAGACAGACTGGGACATTTTCAGACTGGTTTGCAGGGACATGTCAAAGGGGCCATTCTTGTGTCCAGTCTGTTTATTTGAAAGATGCTATGAAGTAACTATACATTTGACATTTGTTGGATTTATGCATTTGATTATTTATTTTAAAGGCACTAAAATAGCATATCACAATATTCATACTTACTTAAATCATGCAAGCCTTTCCATGAAGCAAATGTATAAAGCAAATGTAGACCTATGTCAAAAGGCTACCATTTATTTTATTATCTCTACAATTGTTGAGGCATCTCAATTAGAAATTGCATAAAACACAACAACATAACAAATGTAAATTCTGGCAATGCTGAAGGATATAAATCAAGACCATAGATGGATGGCTTCATGTATTTTCTGAAACACAGTGTATGTAAAATATATTTTTTATATAATATGACCTCTCCACCTCATATTGCTAAAAAGAGGGGGACATACTATTCTAGTTATTTCATTACAATAATAGGTGATATGTATATGTGTGTTAAAGTCACAATATAGTTTATTTTGACTCAAGGTGCTTGCAACATATAGAATGCTTCTTTATATAACTGGCGTATGGCCAGTTATTATGGTTTATCGACGAAATTATGTAGGCCTACTAACATTCTCAGGAACGACTCAGTTAAAATGGTGTAAAAAGTAACAGTAATATAACCTCAATATCTGTGGTTCCCAAATAGTGTGTGCATTTGTGCTATTTAAAATGGGATAGGATAGTCTTAAAAACATAATTTTAACTGGTTGTCATTGCTGCTACAGTAAATAAAACAATTCTACGTCATTATTTACATCTGTAACAAAAATCTCCCGGAACTTCCGTCAAATTGAAACGGAAGTAGGTACGTGGCTGCTTCAGCTGACATTCTGCATGATGGCGACAGAGGTTCAGAGCGGCGACCTCAGCAATGGCAGTTCTAGCCGGCTCGAAGTCTCCATCGACGGCCTCACCCTCAGCCCAGATCCCGAAGGTGAGCAGGTACAGGCTGGCGAGTCGTCGTCCGGGCCTGCCGAGCCTGAGACCGCGGAGCTGGGCTCCACCGAGGGCGAGGATGGAGAGGAAGGCGAGACTGCCAAATCTACGATAGAAAGGAAATGGGGCTTTCCTTTACAAGAGCTTTACGGAATGGCCCTGAAATTTTTCAAAGGTATTTTGTGCTCAATGACTGACATTTGAATAGCTTACCGAATATGGCAAACTAGTAAATAAAGTAGTTACTGGTCCAACGAGCCACACACACTCGGGCCTTGTTATAAGTGCCTAGCTGACGTTAAGATCGCTAACTAAGCTAGTGTGTATTAGACGTATAGCACTGTTCGGAACTAGCATAGCCTATCAGTCGGACAGCTACCGGTAGCCCCTGTAATCGCTATTGGCATGCCGAAATGGTTCCTTACCCATGTTTTGGCGGTTTGGACTGTACTTATAGTTCAGACGATACGTTTTTACTCTGCCCAGAGCATGGGTCGTTATCCAAAATAATTTATCCACAAAGCAGATTGCAGAAGCAGTAGTTCTACAACAGTGGTTCTGGAACATTTCGGTAGCACACCTGTGGTCCAACAAACCTCAACATTACTGAGCTAATAGTTAACGGGATGGCAAAGCTTAAACCGAATGCTCCAAAAAAGTCAATACGTCAGCAATCTGTGCCAATTATTTCCCTAATGTCATTTTCATTGTAAATAGAAAACACTACTGCGTGTACATTAACTCGCTTGTCATATGACTTATATACCCAATATAATCGCCTAACCGAATGAATGGGTACTCTGATGTGTTTGCTAACTGCATGTCAACGGCAACACACCCTTTATTCCCAGCAGTTCACGTTAACGCAGTAACACACCTTTGTCATTACCTTATCATACACACTCAAATGGCTACTCAGGCAGTATTCCTTTAAAAATGATCTGGCATAAGAAATGTTTAGTGCATTGCAGTGCATACAGGTTTGCATTTGGATTAATCCTTTTACACCCCAACTTGGAAGTTTATTGCTTCCAAGTTGGTGTTAGTTTCATGATAATATACTTTCCACTGTAAATAAATAAAAAAAAAAGTGCCACTTGATTGTTTGTTTTTATGCTCCAGCATGCACACATGTTCCGGATGGAGACTGGTAACTTGACAAGTTGACATCTTCCTGAACGAGTCAGCCATTTTGAACATTGGTCACTTTTGTTTGCGAAATATGAGTGTTACAAATGACTGCAGAGACTGTACAAACAGGTTCTGGGCTGTGTTTCAAACGTGCCCAACAGTGCATTGTAGTTGGATATATGTAGATGGATTGCTTAGGGGTTGCACCCAGACATATCCTGTATTCACCTCCATTTCATTTATTTTGAGAAGAAAATGCGCTCTCATTAAGACAATCTTGAGGCATGGTAATCCTTGCTGAATTTAATGCTTAATTAAAGATATACAGGCTGCACAAGTGATTTACAATCTGCAATCGGCCAATGTTGTTGCATCTCACACACTCCACAAAGACACAATGGTGTGTGATGTAAGAATTCACACATTGCTGTATCACTGTGCTTAGATAAAGATGGCAAGGCCTTCCACCCAACTTATGAGGAGAAGCTTCGACTGGTGGCTCTACACAAACAGGTGTTATTGGGACCTTACAACCCTGACGCCTCGCCCGAGGTTGGCTTCTTTGATGTCCTGGGCAACGACCGCAGGTGTGTGTGTGTGTGTGAGAGAGAGAGAGAGAGAGAGAGAGAGAGAGACAGAGAGATATTCTCGTGTTCTGTTGTGTTTCAGGAAACAGACTGCAGTATTGAGCATTCACTCTCCTACCCACTCGCCTCTGTTTTTATTGATTTGACCGGACAGTTGGTCCAGGCCATTTAAACCCTCAAACACAAATCTGTTATGAGCAGTACAGGACTATGGCTGTTCTTTCTATCTTGCTTATTTATACACAGTATTTATGAAAGAATCTTGTGCTGATGACTGTGTCAAGACTACTTGTTTAATGAAAAGTGATTTTGATTGACTACCCAAAGCAATGTGTGAAATTGGTCATTCTTTTGAGGGAACATCATTTTCCTGTTTTACCTATTAAGCTACTGCTATTATGTTTATATTGTATCTATTTACGGCTATAAGTACCTTTTTCATAATTCCTACCATGGATTTGAAGGTTAAATGCATTGTGTATATACTGTATTTTTGTTTCCCCCTCCAACCTGGTGCTTTCTGCAGGAAAGAGTGGGCCTCTCTGGGAAACATGGAGAAGGAGGAGGCCATGGTGGAGTTTGTCAAACTGCTCAATAAGTGCTGCAACCTCTTTGCTCCCTACATCACCTCCCACAAGATCGAGAAGGAGGAGCAGGAGAGGAAGCGGTGAGGGGTCCGTTATGCACGAGAAACACTCCATAGTCTCCTCCTTTTCCTAACCCCATTTGCTTCCTCTTCAGGAAAGAGGAGGAAGAGCGCCAGCGCCTCGAGGAGGAGGAGCGGGAGCGACAGAGGCAGGAAGAGGAGAGGCGGAGGCTGGAGGAAGAGGCGAGGCTGAGGAGGGAGGAGGAGGAGAGGAGGCAGGCGGAGGAGGAGCGGCTACGGATTGAGCAGCAGAAGTATGACTGTGTTGTTTGAAAGTCTTGGTGCTGGGTGTGCAACAAAACACAACACTGCCCCCTATTGTCTTAAGCCTTTCTGATGCCACCAGGTAGGTCGTAAAGTAGACCGTCTTTAAAACGCACGCCAGAGGCTGAGAGTAGACGTGCAAGCAAACACTTAATTTTACATATTGGCACACCTTTAAACAAATCAATGATTTGATACCCAATATAATAGAAAACCATGAAGCGTAGTCCAGTTTATTACTGGGGAAAAAGACGTACATTATAACCGAGGAGGGTGTTCAAAACAAGCTTCCATGTTGGTAGTCTGGTGAAGCAGGCGGCTCTGCTTCCAAATGCAGGTTCCTCATAGTGTTGATCGCTCGTTTGGCAGTTGACCAGGACCTGTTATAACGCACTATATTAAGGGTCAAAGGTCCTTGTGTAACGCACAAGTTTGACAAGTCGGCAGTTTTAAGTGCGAGTAGTACAAGCAGAGAAACGGCCAGTCTCCCTCTCGAATGTTCATGTTCTGTCTACCATCACCACGGTCACCGCCACCCTTCCCCTTCCCCCGCCCAGACAACAGATCATGGCGGCGCTGAACGCCCAGACGGCGGTGCAGTTCCAGCAGTACGCGGCCCAGCAGTACCCCAGCAGTCCGGAGCAGCAGACGGGCCTCATCCGGCAGCTGCAGGAGCAGCACTACCAGCAGTACATGCAGCAGCTCTACCAGGTCCAGCTGGCCCAGCAGCAGGTAGGATAGACCTACAGTAGGGCGTGCTGCGTGTAGGGGGTAGTTTATTAGCAACAGCTGACCAGTTTAACTCAATGTAAAATGTCTGCTGTAGTTGGAAATAACTAGGATGGTGATTGCACTGAAATAATTTCTTATTCAAATATACACTATTTTTTGTGACTATTGGATCCATATTGAGTGCAGTGTAGCAAGTCCAGTCCCCCGTATGCAGATCAGCGTGTACGGGCAGTATTTGGAGGAAGTGATTCATAGGAGTGCCGGCTTTGTAAGAATTCATCTGCTTTCCCCGTGTCTCGCTGCCTGCCAACGCTCTGGTGTCACTTCCTCTACCTCTCCCCCTCTCTCCCCCCTCTCTCTCCCTCCAGGCAGCATTACAGAAGCAGCAGGAGGATGCGGTAGTGCAGGCCACCCTGGAGGCTAATAGCTGCTCTAGTGGCGACCCTTTCTTCGTCTCCGCGGTAGCGCAGATCTGTGCGGGGTCGCTGCCCACAGGCGAAGAGCTCCCCACGGTGAACGGCGGCCACTCGGACTCCTACTCGGAGAGCATGGACAGAGAACCCGAGCCAGAAGCCGCGGAGGAGGTATCTGAGAACGGGCCTTTATTAGGTTTGTACACCGCCGGAGTGTAAACAGATGCGTACCTCTTTTCCAATGAGCCGGCCTTGAAGCAGGCTGATGGCTCTCTCTCTGACACAAATGCAGCTTTGTCTCGAGGCAGAAACCCTACCCCTTCCTGCTGCGTCCTTGTTTACGTGACCTTTAGGGGAGGGAGGAAATGAGCACAAGATTGTCTGTACTCTACCTGCTAACATCCACCCACTACTACTACTAACACTGGATCAAACTGAACTGAACTGTGATGTGATAACACTCTGGTTGGAATGTTGTCTTTAGAAATGAATCTTTAATGACGCAGGCAGGGGGGGGGGGGGGTTAAATGTTTTTATTCATGTAAAGAAATCGCGAACCACAATGGACCTGTATACAGTAGACTATAAAGCCTGCTATTTCTTGCAGCTGTTAAAGCAACATTTTACAGCATTAATCACTATGAGGTGGGAATACATTTAGTGCCAGCCGAGGCAGGGACATATATACCAGAGACCCATGCCATTGCAGCCACTCTTGTGTTTTGTACGCGCTCTTTCTCAGACCTTTTAATCTTAGTCTTCTTCTCTATTAATCCCAGAACTAGACGTGTAGAAATGTGTTGCTGTTGAATGTATTGGCCTTTTGTCATTACAGCACGCCAGGTCAAATTCCACGTATGTGCAAATGAACCTGTTGAAGAGCCTAGTTTAGCGTGAGCCTACCTGGTCCTCTCTGGAGCCAATAGTAGCCTCTCCTCTGCTCTCCTCTGGCAGCAGCGGACTCCCCTCCGGTCATAGCGGCTCCCTCCATGTGGACGCGGCCGCAGATCAAGGACTTCAAGGAGAAGATCCGGCAGGACGCGGACAGCGTGATCACGGTGGGCCGCGGCGAGGTGGTGACGGTGCGCGTGCCCACGCACGAGGAGGGCTCCTACCTGTTCTGGGAGTTCGCCACGGACCACTACGACATCGGCTTCGGCGTCTTCTTCGAGTGGACGGACGCCAGCTCCGCCTCGGTCAGCGTGCACGTGTCGGAGTCCAGCGACGAGGACGAGGATGAGGAAGGTGAGGCTTGTGTTAGTAATTGCATCTCATCTCGGGAGCGTGTTTTCTATGGAGCCCTGGGTATGTTTTTCTTCTAATTGCTGCGTTCATTCTTTCTTGCTGTGTCAACTGCCAGTGAATAATAATGGTGTCAGTCCTCATGACTTTTCTGTAGTATTGTTTTTTTTCATGACCTTAATGTTTTTAGCAGGAAGAGAAGAGTAAAGGGGAGGACACATGACATAATGTATAATATTTTAGTTGTTTAATTAATGAATCTAGTTTTATCTGGGATAATGTACACCTTTTTTAATTTAGGGGGTTTTACAAGCTGTAAACCACTACTTTTGTGGGGGCTTGGATCAAACGGGATGCTCATTGCTTTGTGTCAAACAAGTATGCTCTTCTGTCCCCCAGGCGACGCCCCTGGCGAGGAGGAGAAGACCAAGAAGGAGGCGAGCAAGCCGCAGGTGGACGAGATCGTGCCGGTGTACCGGCGGGACTGTCACGAGGAGGTGTACGCGGGCAGCCACCAGTACCCCGGACGTGGGGTCTACCTACTCAAGTTCGACAACTCGTACTCTCTCTGGCGCTCCAAGAGTGTTTACTACAGAGTCTACTACACCAGATAAGCCTGACAGACACCCGGGGGGGGGCGGCCGAGAAGTGTGTATGTCTGTGGGGATGCCTGTAACAGTCTGTGTGTGTGTCTTTGTGTGCGTGAGAAGGGCAAAAAAATGCGAGACCTATTCCCGGATTATACCACCAGAGGGCGACAAAGAGACGTCCACGGCGCAGGTTTTGGAGTTGGGACTTCTATGGACACTCTTGTGTGTATCTGTGGTGTATGTGAGAACCAAGGGTGTCAGAGCCTCTGCTTGAGCCCTAGGAAGGAAAGTGTGTATTCCTGTAATATCGCTGTGCACGCGTGTAGAGTCCAATCTGTAGGACTTTGTGCTCCTGTGTTGCGTTTTGGATTTCCTTTCACCCAAGTACTACTACTCCCAGCCCCGTATCATCTCGTGTGGCCTTCCGGCTGCCTCTGCCCCAAGTGACGTTTGTGATAACCTCAGATTGATGCTCCATTGGCTTCTATTAGGTTCAATAGGGACTGCTTGTCAAACGAGAGCTACAACTAATACAGATGCACTACAAAACACTATGCCTTCGTTCCACAGTAGGATCACCTTTGGCCACTGCGTCATACATGAACACACACACACACACACACACACACACACACACACACACACAGAAAATCTACCGAGAGCCTTTCTAGTCCTAAAATAGCAGTTGAACATACTTCTACTGATGCACTGCATATGTGCAGATATAGAAGGAATTGTCTTGGTGGAAGCATTGTTCCTCTGCGCTCATCACTTAATCACCCGTATCACAGCAGGCTTTCTTTGTCAGATAGACTTGAGCTGCGTTACCTGTAGTTAGGATTATTTGGGACCAGTGTCTATAGACTGAGCTCATAAAGGGCAAAGAGAGAGGTTTAACTGTCCATTAAAACATCCAGTTGGTCTTTTAAACTCTAAGCTTTTCAGTCTGGAACAGGGAATAACAATAAAGATTGTTTAAAAGAGGATACATTTAATAAATATTTATTATCCGTTTTCCTTGAAATAGATTCCATGTTTGTCTCTGTATAAAAATGTTAATTTTCCTTTAACCTCCCCACTATTTCTCGAATGTGGCGTTACCCCTTTTCTATGTCCTTTTTCCTGCCTAATGATTCATTGCTTGATTGTTCTCTAATCCCTGGGTCATAGTCTTACTGGTTTTCATTCAAGCCCTCTAAACTGCATTCATCACAGCTGATCAGTGGAGCAGAATGAAAACCAGCAGGACTCTTGGATTCATGTATCCACTGCTCTGCCAGCTCTTATAAAGTGACAGGGGACCAAATGATTTAACATTTTTGGGATGGATTGACGATCCGTGTGACGGATCTTTCTTCTTTTTTTTTTTTTTCTGTCCAGGGCTGGGGGTCATTTTAATGTTACGTTTTACAGATCCCATAAATTCTAAAACGCTGATCCAACACACATTACCTCTTTTCTCTTTCCAACATGAACTGAGTTAATCATCCTAAATGTGGTGTCGCTGAAACACTGGGTTGACGTAGAGCTCTATATAGCTTGGCTGAAGTGATTCCTTACAGTACCAATCGAGTTGTGACATTTAGGTATACAAACATAACAGCTAGATTTCCATGTTATTGAAGTTGACTGTTTCCTTGCTTTCACCTCTCGCGTTGCATATGCCTGCTTTGCGTATCGCTTGCCCAAAAGCCTGCCATCTAGGTGCACTGTCAGTGATGCTGTGAGAAATGTGTTCTCGGCTTCTGGAAGATAGTTGTCAAATGGTGAATCTCAAAAAGTTATTTTGCGTCGAACAGAGGATATCTTTTTGGAGGTTTAAGCACTCGTACATCTGGTTTCACTTAATCACACTGAGTGAGCCGAGGATTGTTGTATATTTTTGTTAGAATATGCAACAGCACTGCAACGGCACTTGAAAGACACGCTGGCTAAATAACGTGAATACGAAGTCAAATTATTTCCTCCTCCATTGTTTTTTTTTTTTTTTTGGTGGGGGTGGGGGTTGTCCTTGTGGATCTGTGACTTTTACAGTATGTATCAAAATGGCACTACCTACAGTATGGTAAAGCCAAGCAGTGAAGTTTAAGAACAAAAAAAGAAGAAATAAATAAAACCCAATAACTCTCATGTTTAATGTCTGCAGTTAATAGGGGTGAGATGATTTGTTTAAGCCTTGTATGTAAATAATTCTATAAATAGGGTTTATGTGTGGGTTTTTAGATGTGGAAGGAGGATGTGGGTTTGAGAATCGGTGCACTGTAAAGTATGGAGAACGAGATATATGTACATTTGACCCCAAATGAAAGTCCAAAACTCTTAGCAAGTGTAAAGGTAGAGACTGTTCACACGATGGGGAAAGCTCATCCTTTTCTATCTATTGCTTTGACTGGTTTGGATCTCTTGAGTTGAAAAATGTTTTTGGGCATATTTAATCTTGATTAAACTTATGTTCATCTCTACTAATTCATAGTTTTTCTTGTTTCCATTTTAATTCTGTTTTAATATTTGAAGGTGTTATCACTGGCATTTGGGTGGTTCTTGTGTCCTTGCCACCTGGCTTGAACCATGTCCTGAACGCTTCCTGAGAAAGACTTGATGTTTGACTCATGACATCGCAAACCAAAATGTCTCTGTAACAACAGAATGACTGGGTTGGGCTGGGCTCTTTCATGTCCTTAAGTTGTGAAGAGGCGATGAACTGCATATGAATCACATTTACCAGTCAGTCTGCATTGTTTGTTGTTTAATTCACAATACAAATGTTCTATTGGGCCTACAAGAGAAACCACCAACCTAGGCGTGTTTTGAGCTTTCAGGTCATTCTCAGTAATGTTGGGGAATTCTTGGAAGTGTGCCAGAGAGAACACTACAGCGCAATTGGAATTTGAAGATCCACATTCCTTCCTTTTTTTTTGTTTTTTTTGTTTTTAAAGAAACAAAAATCATTTGTAATATAAACTGAGTACAGTAGCTCTCCAGCAGGGTAAATGTGTGTCACAAGTATAGGGAGTTGTAGGACAATCAAAGCAGTAAGTGAACTTTGTAGCTGCTGTGTTTACTTTAAACCACGGGGGGGCATGAGTACATTGCGATGGTAAGTAACGAGATAGAGTTTAGGCTACCGACTTCATTTGACAAACAAAATTAAAAAATTAAGCTTCCTATTGAGCATGTGGCTGTATTCTATTATTTGGGGAAACGAATCTAGTTTGCCATTTGGATTTGAAAGGAGAAATGGTAAGAATCCCGAACAGCAGACGTTTGCCTATTAAATGATAATCATGTAGACAAGTGTTGGGAGAGTATCTATTGACTATCTGTTTTTTATTTAAAGAGGGGTCACTATATTGTTCCCTGGCTTTCACAGCCTATGCTTCAGAATTATGGGTGTTGCAGATAGCTGAAAGACTCCGCTAGTGGTTCTAATTTCCGGAAAAAAAAAGAAGAAATCCTGTCCATGTTTTCCATCCACCCGCTCCATTCCACTGAAGGAGGAGGGCAGGTAAAACCCTATGGTAAACCCTAAGACACTCCCACACACATGCGCTCCACATCCCAAAGACGATTTTTAGCTCCGGTTCCAACTGCTACAGGTGGTTGTAGTTTTCCGTGTTTTTCATGTACTTCTACTTTTTTCTCTCCGAGTTGTGTGTATTTTTTTTAGCTTGATGCCTCTGTCCCTCTCGCCAATTTTGAATAGACTCTTGTCTACAGCCAAACTCGCATCTTTTGAAAAAAAAATATGGCGGGATGTAAGCATTATGTAGCCTCCGGAACAAACGGAGCAGGGGGGGAATTTCGTGTCGTTTAATATTTTAACTTTGTAGCAACAGTTTTAAGGCTTCTGGTTTCCTGGAGTTTATTTAAAATGCCTTTTCACCGGAGGAGCGTGGAGCCGCGGCGTTTGAGTAGACTGTCGGCCAGGGATGGCATGATACCGAGGGAAGATGTGGGCTTCATCGTGGTGGATGGGCGAAAACTTAAAAGACCCGTTTTATTTTCATCCCTGGATGAAGTCTGTTGTCATACACTGACCAACATAATTCACCAGCTTTCCGACCTTTCTCGACATGCCTGCGACATATTCTTTGCGATTGAGATGGAGGCAGGATTGGTGCTCCAGAAATCCTGCAGAATTCAAGGACGCCTGGAAAGTTTGCAGAATGAAGTCTGCAAGTTGGATCCTAAGAAAATCAAAATCCGTGAGTTCGTCTTCTTGGTTACTTGTTATAAACATGATTTATCTAGATTGATATGCAACTTAAAAATACGTCTTTGATATTTGATCTGCTACAAACAAACTAAAGCAAACTGAACTAAATTTGTTATCTTGTTAAGGTTAATGGAGTTTTAGTTGCGTTTTTTTCTCTATTACATACTATGATTTCGTAACTACTTTTTAAGGTATTATATAATACAGCCAGGTGTGGTGTATAATGCGTAATACGAGCCAGAGTTGTATATAATTTAAGACACGTATCAATAGGTCAGCGCCAGATATGAGGGGAGACATTAGAGTGTCTAAAGAATTTGATCAGATGAAACCAAGGGATGGGCGTGACTGCACTCTCCTAAACCAATAGCTGATTGTCGTGGACAAGGACGTGATAATAAAGGTGTTTAGTCCTGTCAAAAGTGATCGATTTCCCACGACGCATTTGACCACCTGGGATGTCCACTGAAAGATCGATGGAAAATCAATGCCCTTCTCTACAGTGGCGGTGCGTCTTTTCGGTTCTGTCGTTAGTCGCCTTGTGTCAGGCTGCCTTTGGTAGTCAGCTATTCATTAACTCAGACTTTAAACTATGATGTAGTCTACCGTACAGAGATTGGCATTCCCCTTTTCACAGCCCGGGAAAGCCGGGCTGTGATAGCATATCTGTCTGAGGGTGATGAACCAAACAGAGACATTCTCTGTCCCTGTTTCCTACTTAACAAGTTGCTTTGTGTGTATGTTTACAAATGGTTAGAGGACTGCATGGCTTTGTTGCTTTCCTTTGTTTGCCCTATCTCCTTTTCCTTCCCGACAATCACTGTAATGTAGCAAACAGACGTGCTAGGCATTTCTGAAGAATCCTAAATGCTATAAAGCAATGATCAACCCATGATAAGTCTTTAGTCATTGCCTTTCAGTTCTTACGCTGTCTTTGTCTACCTTCGCCCTCCTCCCCTGTCATGACTCTAAATGACTCACACATACGCAAACGCTATACTCACTTGCTTATGGGGAAAGGTAAGCGGAGCAGACGGTTCCCAGACACAAGAGAATGTGATGTGATGAGCAATGTATACAAAAAACACAGACAAGCACACATAACAAATCCCCCCCCCCCCTCCCATAATTCTGTGTTGGAGGCAACTGCTACATGACAGCTAGCATAGCTGCTTCGACCCCACCTTATTACTCTTTCATACTCCTGTCTTATCTACATTGAGTTATTATTTACTGTAGCCTGACGAGGTTCAGCGGGTCTATTCCTTTTCAGCGAGCCCCTTCTAGCACCTCGCCCGTCCGTCAAGAGAAACAGCTGGAGTTTGAGGTGTGAGAGAGGAGATTGGAATGTGGTGTGTGTGTGTGTGTGTGTGTGTGTGTTTTTGTATAGAGATATGCAATCTCAGGGCTCCCACACAGCCCCAAGGCCAATACCACGCACACAGAAGCTCTTCCTTTTGGATTCATTACAACACAAATATGTATGCTTGAGTTTTAACGTTCTCACGAACTTGACATGTGCTATACAGCCTGAAGGGTGCTCCCCGGCTTTGCGTACCGACTCGTATTAAGCATGCACGTATGAACGTTTCCTGATTGGAGTTAGATGAGATGGTGCATTTGAATCGAGTGTAATGTGTAGGTTGGTAGTGAGCAAGGCTCGCGTGTAACCAACTCGGAATGTAGAATTGAGTTCATTCTGTAGCGCAGAGAGAAAACCGAATCCCTGTGTTAGCGTCCAGCTCAAAGCTATGTACATAGATAGTTGTGTAAGTGAGCAGCCAAGTCTATGTTACGTTACATCTGTTACCTCTGCTGTGGGTGACAAAATACTTCTCGACCTGAGCTCAGAGACGGATCCGATTACCGGTGAGGGGGGGGTAGGCAACCAGGGGCCTCACGCTACTGGCGGGCTGGCGTTGTAGAAAGACGGCGCCCTGCGTGTCTCTTGTTTTTTCATTCTGTTTACCCATGTAGACAAAGGACATGATAGACAAGTGGGGTTTTCGAGTGGAGTGTTCGGACAGACACTTGGTCGCTGTTGGTCTCCTCCTCCTGAGGGAGCAGGCTTCAGGGGCCATAGGTCAGAGGCCGTTCTCTCCTGGCTTAGTGGGAAACACCTGACACTCCCCGAGTCAAGAGTTTAAACAAAGTGTAGCACTGCCTGGTTAGCATGCTAACTCCACACACCTTTATCTGTGCTTGTCTTAATAGGCCTCTACTGTCGTGACCCAGGGCCATGAACCCTTCACCACACGGAAACAACAGAGAATAGCTCAGGAACTCGATAGGCAGTTAACATTACGTAGAAACGATCACCTTTCACATTTCCCGCTCCCATGTAGGCTGCTGAATGAATAGATGGCCTATTTAGCCTTTAAATGGGAACACACTGACATGTCAGCCCCTGGGTTCTTACCTGCTTAATTCCAAGCGGACTGCGACTTCATCTGCAAGTTACCCGCCAACAGCGCTCTGCCAAATATAGCACTGCTTTGAATGTGGACTAAGTTATCTTAATGTGGAAAGTAGGTCGTATAGTCGTGAAGGTTAATTGGAGTTTAGAGAGACTCGGGGGGGGGGCCTCCCTGACAGATTTGAGCCCCGCCACGAATGCCCCACACACAAGCGCGCAGACGCACATACTGTACATTTAAACTGCAAAAACAATCTGGGACAGCTGACAGGCCGGTGACCCCCCCCACACACACACACACACACACACACACACACACACACACACACACATCAGGCATTCCTCCGCCTGCTGATATATATGTGTATTTGTGTGTCCATCATTCCCTAACAGGCTATCATGTTAAGTGAGATTCTATGTTCAAGTGCCCCTCAAGGACACGTGTGTGTGTGTGTGTGTGTGTGTGCGCAGGCCATGTGTGTTTATGTAAACGTTGTTACATGGTAATGGTAAAGTCACTGCCTTAGGATCAAAGGGAGAATCGCTCGTCGCATAATAAAGAACATGTTTGACTATTTAGGCTTTCATCATCATCATCATCATCATCATCATCATCTTCTCCTGTCTTTCACTTTGTCCCTCACACACGCAGACAAGCACA
>JAOEHI010007484.1:4148-16674 GCA_025447815.1 Percopsis transmontana | reverse complement strand
TTTTTTCTCTGATAATGCTTAGCTGAGATACTGAAAATGGAGGATTTTGCAACATCTTGGGCTCTGACACAAAGGAGTGAAGTCAACCCTCGGAAAGCCGTTAACGGACGTGCTGACACTGTAATTGACTCGACCAGGGAGGAGAATAGGGACGTGATAAGTGATGTTGCTAGGAGGAGCAAGGGAGAGACAATAGTGGTGTGTGTGTGTGTGTGTGTGTGTGAGAGAAAGGAAAGTAAGCTAGTAGGATATTAGCTTCTCTCTTCCTAAACTGTGGTTGTGAACTGCACTCTATCAAGGCTTCCTGGTAAACATCCTGTGGAGGTCCTGTGTCAGCCCTAACTGTGTTTTTTTTCTGTGTGTGATTTAGCCTGTATTGAATGACAATTGAGGCCTAATATCTTATGTCCCCTGGCACGGAGGGACATGACATAAAGGGAACCAACAAACAATTTTAAGTTAATATGTGGAATTGAATTAACCAAGCACCCTAGAAGAGGATTATTAGCTCACAAATAAGGCTAATGTCCTCAATGGGACAATAAACAATTGGCTAGAGCAATGGAATGGATTAGAGTTGGCATGGATAGAGTCTGGAATAAGTATTGGTGAAGGCAGCGCTTGTTTTGGAGATTGGAACCTAGGATCCATGGTCCAATCGGATAGTGGGGATTTTTGAGTTAATGAAGCAGGCCGGAAACAGCCATTCACTACAATTTCCTCCCAGGTACATGACCGAGACAGGGTGTTGAAAAGAGTGTCTTTGTCTGCCTGTCTGTCACTCTGCCTCTGTCTTTGTTTCCTCAACGGGAAAGGTTAAGACTCTAGTCTGACCTCTTTGTGTTCTTCTAAGGCTCTGTTTATTCATCTTAATTCATGTCTTTCTGTCTGTCTGTTTCGCAGCTCTCAGCAGTCTAGAGAGCCAAAGTAAGACACTCAAACACAGTTTGAACCTGCTTATTTGCATTCCGTTAGTCTATTAATGAATCGGACCAGATTGTCCATGGTGGAACTTAAGTCCTGTGTCACGCTCTCGCTTCAGGAAGAAAGTGTCCCCTCAGAACACTGGAGGGTGTGGGTGGGTGGGTGTGTGTGTGTGTGTGTGTGTGTGTGTGCATTGGTAGCGCTCATGGAATATGACTCTCCAGAGGAATCCCTGTTGACTATCAAAACTTTCTGTTTCAACTTGGAACTGTCACTACTTCTCCCTTTCTGTCCTCATCCACAGAGACTTCAATGTGTGCGTGTGTGTGTATGTGACGGTGCATGTGGTGGCGTCTATCCCAATTTAACTTATACCTCCCTTGGTTTCAGTTAAATTTCAGTTAAAAAGTGGTTGTATTGTTTTTGGAGGTAAAACCAGGTCTCTTAGCTAAGCCTTTGACATGTGAAAAGTAGAAACAAATTACCCACTGTACATTTTTTCCTACTTGGACATGCCCTTTTTTAAATTTAAATCTTTCAAACAACCAAAAATGTTAAGAATGCCCTGTTTTTATTTTTTATTTTTTTTATTTTAATCTTTTCTGTATCTAGTTTTGACTAGTCCTAAAGTAGTCCTCTTTGCCATCATATGGCCTTGCACGGGTGATCCACAGGTTAGACCTTAAGCCTGTGGGAGTCTCTCTCTCTCTCTCTGTCGCTGTCTCTCTCTCTCTCTCTCTCTGTCGCTCTCTCTGTCTCTCTCTCTCTCTCTATCGCTCTCTTTGTCGCTCTCTTTGTCGCTCTCTCTGTCGCTGTCTCTCTCTGTCGCTCTCTTTGTCGCTCTCTTTGTCGCTCTCTGTCGCTCTCTCTCTCTTTTGCTGTCTCTGTCTCTCTCTCTCTCTCTGTCGCTGTCTCTCTCTCTCTCTGTCGCTCTCTCTGTCGCTCTCTCTCTCTCACTCTCTCTCTGTCGCTCTCTTTGTCGCTCTCTCTCTCTCTCTCTCTGTCGCTGTCTCTCTGTCGCTGTCGCTCTGTCGCTGTCGCTCTCTTTGTCGCTCACTCTGTCGCTCTCTCTGTTGCTCTCTCTGTCGCTCTGTGCGTGTGTGTGTGTGTGTGTGTGTGTGTGTATTTCTCTCTCTCCACCATACTTGTCTGTTGCTACGGTCCTCCCTTCTAAGACACAGTGAATCCCTCGCGGTGGGGAGAAAGTAGGATTTTAACAGCTAGCCCGGGAGCGCTGCTCGGGTCTCCAGGGGTGCCGATGGCGCCGCTTCTGTGCACGTGGGCCGTTACTCTTCTGTTACTCTCTACCTCCTCCCCTGCCTGTCGCCTCCTCGCCACCCCTCCTGCTCCCTCGGGGTGCTGAGGATGCGTGCCGAAGAGGAGAGTGGGAAAATCCAAACCACCTGTGTGTGTGTGTGTGTGTGTGTGTGTGTGTGTGTGTGTGTGTGTGTGTGTGTGTGTGTGTCGGGGAGTTACACGTGTACAGTATACACATGCACACACACACACACTTGCAGTGTACTGGAAATAATAGAACGATTTTTATGGTTGTGATGCGGTCTATTAAACATGAAGCAGGAGAGGGTTGGAGAAGACCACAGAGTGTGTGCACATACCACACACACACACACACACACACACACACACACACACACACACACACACACACAGACCTACATGCAGTAACCTGCTAGTTACTTACCGGACTGATCTCACGCATACACAGACAGACACACACACACAGGTGACTACAATATATACAGGCAGATTACCCACAATCCCACAGACAGACTCATGCATGTGGGCCGTGTGTACAAACATACAAGGGACCATGCCCGTTTCCAATATACCTGCACGCACATTGCACACACACTCGCACACATGCCAGGCTACAGTAGCTAGCGTGCTGTGATCGCAAGGTATTTCAAACAGGTGTAAGGTCTGTAACAGCAGCTGTACCACAACTCATGAAGTGATCAGTCACGCAGAATGGGGAACAAATGTTCTTCTACTCAGAATTGTTCATAATACACACACACTGGACGCTAGACTTCTATTATTTATAGCCAAATAGGGCTAAAGAATTACTTACAAATAAATACTCGCCACATATTTCAGTTTACGCTTAAAATAATTGTACAATACTAGGGATTATTGTAGTAGCCATTGTGCACATTTACAAATAAGTTCTAACATAACTTTTTTCAGTAAGTTTCAGTAAAAAACTTCTCTCTTTCTCACACATGACAGTATGCAGTTTAAATAGACTTGCAATAAGACTATTTAAACCCCCCAATGCCACACATTGAGCGGGGATTTCAGAGTCGGGGATTATGTGTAATATTATTGTTTCATAGCTCTGCGTAATGGCTGATCTCCTTAAGCTCTGCTCTAGTCTGCACGCCCATCCCTGTTATTACACACCGACTGTGGCACCAACAACAAAAAAAAACTGAAATTAATAGAATATGTAATATTAGTTAGTGATACCTGTTGGGTTATAAGTAAGGAGGGTGTGGTGTCAAGTCATTCCGGAGAATAGTAATATCATGTTATCTCAAGCTGCAATGCATCATTGGCATGGATGTGTTTCGTTGGCATAACGTCCTTTTGAGCATTTTGTAAACTCAAAGCTAGCATGCTAACTGCGGCCAAATGAAGCATTAGTGCAGTGGGAGGTATAAAAACATCTGCGAGCGCTGACTCTACTGACCGTTGCCGTCCCGTTGTTGTCATTGGCGACTGTGTTTCTGTGTGCCAGAGCCCGTGTGGTTTCAGACGGGGTCAGCCTATTAAATATGAAACGTGTGGCTTTTCTTTTGCTTACACAGGGAACACTGGCCAAACATACATGCTCAGTCAGCGCAGTCCTGATTCATAATAACACTGTTCAATGTATTTATTCACTCTTGAGCAGCAGTACAGCAACACCTCTCCACTGCTGGCCCTTTTAACAGCTCCGCCTGGGGGAGAAAGCATTGTTGAGATGCTACTAAATGTGCACTAAGTAATATAGATGCTCATGATTGCACAAATGATTGACACCGCCCCCTTCAGGGAAGGACCTTATTTACAGTACCAAAAAGACTTGCTTCATACACCTTCAAGTGCCTTGCTCAAGAGCAGATCAGCAGTAGGTCCAACCTATAGTAAGTTTTTCCAGTTGTGTGGTCAGTTGTGTTGTCTGAAGAGACACGATGGGACTGGACTCATTTTGAAATCTGTCCAATAGGGAATTTAGCCAAAATTAATCTACGATAAAATAATCATGTAAAACAAGCCAGTCAGAAATGGCCGCAGGTGTGATGTCATATCTAGATTGTCATTTCTGACCTATCCTTCCACTCCCAGTCAGATAGCAATCAAGTTAGGGCATTTAAAAAAAGAAAAAAGAGTGCAACAATACTGAAGCGAAATGTCCATCGCGAAGGGAGAGAAAATGACATTTGTCAAATGGAATGACATGGGGCCTTTAAGTGACTGAATAAAGTAACTGAGATTCCCGGCAGAAACCGGCCTTCCTCCAGCTGTAAGTCGAACAAAGCTGTCTTGTGATACCAGAGGATCGGATACCCATTGTATTCCTGTCAGAGCTGTCATTCGGACCAATGTGGTTGGAGGGCACTTTCACCTCAGCTCGCTTCCCTGGCTACACTGTTTATGGGGCGTCTGGTTGCTACCTCCAAGGCTGAGGTGTTTGTCTGGGTTAGGGTGTGTTTAAATTAAGGTGCACTGTTTCCTCTCTTTTCAGTGTTTGGTTACCACATATTCCTGTTTTAGTCAAAGTTATGGCCCTGATGTAGGTTGCAGTAATCAGAGAGTTTGTAATAATACAGACAGTTCTTTTCAACATTTCCAACAAACATCCTTTGTGTTTTTGAGAAATGTAATATTTTGTGGTAGCAGTGTTTGTAATTTTTCCGTGTGTGTGTTTGTGTGTGTGTGTGTGTGTGTGTGTGTGTGTTCTAGAAGGGCAAGCGCTATCAAATTTGTTTTTAATGCATGTCAGGAGGTCTAAACGATAAAACAGCCCTCATCTCCTCCTAAGGCTGTTGACCTTTGAACTCCTCGCCTGGCCTCCTCCCCTTCTCCCTCTCTGCCGCTCATCGCATCCAACACACCCTGAACCCCTCCCTTCTCCCAGCATAGGTGTGCGCGTGTACACCCCTCTCCCCAACCCCCTTCAGCCCAGTACCCTCAGCCCCAGCTAAGAGCCTCTTCACCGGGGCTGAGGTGAGCTGAATTCCCCCTGTCTGCCAGCCTTACCGGTCTCCCACCCCTGCCCTTACCCCCACCTCACACCTCCCTAGGGTTGAGGGGTTGAGACCCAGTGCGGTGGGGCTGGAGGTGTTTGGATAGGTAGAGTGGGCTGAGGCGTGTTAATAAGCCCACAATAGGGGCTACGTCCTGCCTTCCCAAAAACCCTGGAAGGGCTGGAGACTAGTCTTTGTTGTTATGGGTGGGGGTGGGGAAGGAACCGACCGTGATGATTGGCTTGGGGATTGAAATGTCACCCCCCCCCCCCATTCCGGGGCTAGGAACATCTATCTTTCTCTTTTATCATTCTATCTTTTATGAATGTCTCTGTTCTTTATGCTGCCTCCTTCTGAGAGCACCCCCTCCTCCGGGTTGGCCATATTCCCTTTCATGTTGCCCACGCGTGTGTGTATATCTCTCTCTCTGCCTCTTGTCCATATAAACACAAATCACTCTGTGGACATGTGGACTAACTCATACATTTGTTTAATGTGTGTTTATCTGTTTGTTGTGGTTCGATGCCCCATCCATGTCTGCTGTGAACAACAGAAAGTCTAGATAGACGTGCCCGGAACCTTCTGTCTCTAACTCCCACACAGCTCTCTCTCTCTCTACTTCCCACCTCTTTGTATTTCCACACATTTTCCCTCCTTAAAAATCTCTCTCTCTCTTGTTCGACTGACTTCACTAGCTAGCTCACACGCTGCGGTATTTAGCTCACAGGCTCCTTTCACTTCCTCCCCTCCCTTTCTCCCTCGTTGTGTCCGTCCACTGTGAGACAAGAAACGCTCCTGGAACAGGCCGGCGGTCGGCTCTGTCAAGGCAACAGGACCGGACACACACACACACACAGAAAGAGGATAATTCCTTCTGGCAGAGCAGTTCTCTCTGTCTGTCTGTCTGTGTCTGTCTGTGTCTGTCTGTGTCTGTCTGTGTCTGTCTGTGTCTGTCTGTCTGTGTCTGTCTGTGTCTGTCTGTCTGTGTCTTTCTCTGTGTCTGTCTGTGTCTCTCTCTGTGTCTGTCTGTGTCTCTCTCTGTGTCTCTCTCTGTGTCTCTCTCTGTGTCTCTCTCTGTGTCTGTCTGTGTCTCTCTCTGTGTCTCTCTCTGTGTCTGTCTGTGTCTCTCTCTGTGTCTCTCTCTGTGTCTGTCACTCACACACAAACACACATTCCTGGTGAGTGCAGGGGGCTACTGACCGTTCCTCCACAGTTGCACCTGGGTGACTCCACACAGACTGAGGGAGGGATGGATGGCAAAAAGGGAACAAGACAGGATAAAGGAGAGGGAGAATGTGGCAGAAAGATTGAGGGATCGAAGATGAATGCAGTTCAGTGTAGAATGGAATGTATAGCTAATAGAGTAACTATTAATACAACAATATTTATCAGATAAGATACTGGTGTTACTTAATAACATTTTGGTATTGGTTATAAAATATTGGTATTTGTTAATAAGCTACAGATCCTTTTCGCAAATGGGCCATAGCAGGGTAAACGTAGTAGCTAATACAATAAATAGGTCCATTTTATTTATGCATCTGCTAGCACTTACACTGCATCAACAATACCTTAAGTGCTTTATAACCAGAACATCGGAATAAAATGAGCCCATTCGGACATAACTGATGATAAGCATGAATGACTACCGCCCTGTAGCACTCACACCAATCATCATGAAGTGCTTTGAGCGGCTAGTCAAAACTCACATCACAGATTCCATGCCTGTAACACTTGACCCGCTGCAGTTCGCCTATAGACTTAACAGATCTCCAGAGGATGCCATTGCTCTGACCCTCCACTCCGCACCCTCTCTCATCTGGACAAGAGGAACACGTATGTGAGAACTACAGCACAGCCTTCAACACCATCGCGCCCCACAAGCTAGCGGTGAAGCTCAGGGATCTGGGGTCTCGACCCCTCTATGTGCAGATGGATCCTGAACTTCCTGACGGGCAGGCCCCCTGGTGGTGCGGATGGGCAGCACCACCTCCCTGGCTCCCCCCAGGGCTGTGTGCTGAGCCACGACCGCCTGGCAACCCACTTCTCCAACTCCATTGTTAGGTTTGCTGGTGACACCACCGTCATAGGCCTGATCTCCGACAACGAGTCAGCCTATAGAGACGACGTAAGGTCACCATTTGCTCAGTATCAGCAAACGAAGGAGATGATTGTTGACCACAGGAAGCAGCGACGGGCAGACCACGCCCCCATACACATCAATGGGTCTGCAGTAGAGGGTTCACAACATCCGGGTTCCTTGGTGTCAGCTTCAGCGATGGCTTGACCTGGTCTCATCACTTCAACATCTTTGGTGAAGGAGGCCAGGAAACGGCTCTTCTTCCTACGACGATTTAAGGAGATTTGGCATGGATTCCAGGATACTCACCAACTTCTACAGATGCACTATCGAGAGTATCCTGCCCGGGTGTGTCACCGCCCGGTATGGCAGCTGCACCGCCCTCGACCGCAAAGCACTTCAGAGGGTAATGTAATGGCACCATGTAATTGTAAGTCGCTTTGGATAAAAGCGTCTGCTAAATGACCTCATTGTAATTGATTTAAAACAGCAGAGCGCATCACAAGGTCTGACCTGCCATCCCTGCAGGATCTCTACACAGACAGGTGTAGGAGGAGGAGCAAACGAATCATTACAGATCCCAGCCACCCAGCCACCCATGCCGTGGACTGTTTATCAAGCTGCCGTCAGGCACAAGGTACAGGGGTATACCGTCCAAAACGAATAGGCTGCGGGACAGTTTCAGGATCCCATCTTCCCTTCCATCCATAGTCCCATGCACACCTGTCACTCTATATCATGCTCATCTGCCAATCATATCATGAACACCTGTCACTTTTTACATTGCACTACGGTTGTATTAGTCATTATTATTGATGTCTGTTTTTGCAGTGTTATTATTGATAGTTCGTTATCTTCTTATTGTTATTTTTATATTATTTATATTATTTATTAATTACCGTTACTTTTTAACTTAACTGCACTGTCGGGAGTAGGAAAACCAAGCATTTCATTGCCATAACTTGTTATTGCATATGACAAATAAACCTTTTGAACTTGATTGGTACCAGTCAAACCTTATATATTGGTGCATCTCTACGTATACAGTATATAAGTATCTACTAGTGACTGAAGTGCTGGAGGAGCTCTGATAACATCACAAAGTGGGATATACTGGGAGACTATGAAGCATATTGCTGCTATTTAAATACAAGTAATACTAGCTAATCATGACTATAGTAGCAGGGTGCAACCAGTAACTGATTAAATCACGTGATATAAAGAGTGTTTTGAAGACGAGACGCAAGGGCCGAATAAAGGGAGAATAGAGGGAGGTCAAGAGGAGAAAGTGGGGAGACGCAGGGAGAGTTTATGGGGAACAGCCACTAACAACATAACTGGACGTCCTAATTGGCTTGGGAGGGGAGAGAGAGAGAGAGAGAGAGAGAGAAAGGGAGTGACAGTTAAACCGCTGGCTAGGCGGCTTCTTAATGCTGGAGGTGGGGGGGGGCACATGGGTCAAAGGAAGCCCCCTTAACCAGATTAGCGCTCTACACGCACACACACACACACACTAACACACACACACACACTAACACACAGACACACACAGTCTCTAGACCATATGGGGACCCACCCCAGTAGGCCTTTTATGTGGTTGCAGAGTTGGGAAGGGAGGAGAGGAGAGGGGGGAATGTGACACACGCAGTATGACTGGAGGTCTACAGGACTCCTCTCTGTCCTTATCCCTTCTTGTGAAAGTCGTTGGTTGCTTAAGAATCTGACATGTTTGGCCGGGCGGTGCATTATTTTTTTCTTTTTTTTTGGGTGTGTGAAGCAACAGAGGGGCTTTTTGTGGTCTGTGTCGAAACCCCAATATTCTTCTGTTCTCCTCCCAGGGCAGGGCGGAGCGTTTTTGGGAGACTTTAAGTTTTGCCACATGTGTGGTTAAACAATTAAAGGCCCCCGTGCCAATTCTTTCCTAGAGGCGTCCTTGCCTGCCGGCTCAAACCGCCGATATAATGCGACTGGATAGGCAGTAACGTGGGATTCATTATGTTGCTGCTCAAAGCAGCTGGGTAGTCAAGGTTCCAACTAGGGAGAAGATAACAGAAGTGTATCAGTGTAAATACGTCTATATTACGAGAGAGAGAGAGAGAGCGCGTTTGTTTTCTCTACATTTCAGGAGATGTATGGAGACAAAGGACAGGGCAAGGGAGGTCTCAAGCTTGGACAGACACGTGGCGATGTTAATGTGTGTGTGTCTCTCTCTCTCTCTCTCTCTCCCCCTCTCTCTGGTTTAATGTCTCTACCCATCAGCCTGCCTTACACAGAAGCCCATTGTGTGACTTGAGGCTCACCAGACATCCATAGCATGCCCTTGACAGGTTCAAACGCGCACACACACACAATTTGAATCTTCTGGGTCACTGCGCCATGCCTAATAGACTTCAATGTGTGTTCCGTATTTCAACACAGTGTCTCTATCTGTTTACTAGAGTGAGGTTTGCAAAGTTTGCGTGTTGCTGTTCTCCAAACAACTCTGTTGCTCTTGTTAAAAACACCTGAGTGTGTGTGTGTGTGTGTGTTGTGATTCTCTCCCCCGGTCTGTATCCCAGGTCGCTCTGCACCAAAACCCAGTCTTCGGTGCACTGTGTCTGCCGCAGTGAGTGGTGACATAAACTGATAGGGACTTTTCAATGTCCCTGGCCTCTGCTTATACCGTCCAGACACACACACACACACACACACAAACACACACACACACACACACAGGTGGAGCTGGTGCGAGGTGAGATTCTGTCTGTTCCCATCCAGTCGCTCTCATGTCTCCATCCAGTATCGCTGCCCGTCTGGTTAGGTCGTGGGTGGGATCCAATGATTCCCAGCCCAGCCGCATCTTTGTTGCTTCATTATGTGGTCAGTATGGAGCCAGAATCTGTCTGTGTGTGTGTGTGTGTCCCACACGCACGTTCACACACATTCACAGTGGGAAAGTAGAGCGTAAGACAGCCCGTGTGACGGTGTCCTGAGCAGGCCCTCTCGCGTCCCGCGTGTGTGGTGTGTTCATACGGGATGTCCCTATTCAAAAGACACACACTGCTCGTTTCGCCTACTCAGCAGTTTCTCCAGCCCTGCGGTACTTCGGTGTTGTTTACTCTCTGCCTCCGTTTCCTTTAGGTCCTCTCCTCTTCTCCTCTCCTCAATGACGGGATGTTTTGACATGCCCCCCCCCCCGTGTGTGTGTGTGTGTGTGTTTGCGCGTGCGTGCGTGCGAGTGCTGGTTTGCATACGTGGGCATGTGTGCAAACAGTGGCAGCTATTTTCCTGTCACTTCGGAAAAAAACGGCAACAGAGGAAGGAAAAGGTAGCAGGGGAACCTGGAAAAACAGTGTGTGGGCCATGGGAGCTGAACGGAGACGATATGGCGAGATTGGCCGAGGTTGATTCAACAACGCATCGATCAGCGAGTGAGCAAATGGAAGGATTGAGGGGGGGAAAGTCGCAAAAGAAAAATGACGATGCATGTGTAACTTAGCGGCTAAGGCTGCAGTTTGAGCCAGGTGTGTCTGGGTGGGAGTGTGTGAGCTGGGCAGTGCCTCTTACTGAAGCCTCTTACTGAAGATGATGTAAAAATGTGGCGGGTGTAAAAAGGGAAGCGTGCGTCGTGCGGGCAGACAGCGATATGAGACAGGCATGCTAGTGGGACTTAGCAGGACCAGTTGAAAGCTGCCTCTCTTTGCTAGTGAGAGCATAGCCTCCACCGTCTCCTCATTTCACTTATGTTTTTCTTCCTCTATGTTGCTATCGCAAATGAATTCACTTCCACCAAATTCCCTTAGTGAGACAAATAGTTCCAGAAAGTTCCAAACCTCACGTCGCCGTAAGCAACTCGTCCCTGACCATGCTGTCACCTGAAAACCAGCTCCTCCACCAGGGAGACATTTGTATTCCTAGCATCCTGCGGGCGACAGCGCTGCCGGAGACATCTTGTTCCATCCTGCTCCATCCTGCTCCATTTCCCGTTGCTATCCCCGTATCCCAGGCCTCAGTGCTCCCCAATCCCGCCCCCATCGCAACCCTTTCCGACTGCATAGGAAGTTCTCTGCATCCGAGGGTCGCCTCATCCAATCGCCTTCCTCCGCTCCGGCCCCAATCTGCGTCACCTTCCACAGGAAGCAACGAGTCTTTGAGGCGCTACTTCCTGTTGGGTCGGAAGAGCAGGAAAACAGAACAGAATGGAGGAATGGAGGAATTGTTTAATGGTTTCCCCGGTGCGTTGTGAGTCGGGATTACAGAAAACAACGTCAACAGTTCTGCTGCAAGTTACACACACTCTGGGAAACCCTAATTACAGCCTCTTTGAGGACCATATCATTGTGTGTTTGTATGCAGAGACTATCTTTTAGGGACTTGGACATTTAGCACAGCCTCTGTACGGCTGTAAAAAAGGTCTTTGTGATTGACAAGTGCTCAGGAAGACCATTACAATTTAGCAGACTTTTATCCAAAGCAACTTACAATTACATGCTGCTATTACATGGAGATAGGGGTTACAGGTAGGCCACCTCGGGAGCTCGAACCCACGACCTTCCGGCTGGGAGTGCAACACCTAGACCACTAGACTCCTGCGAAGAGGAAGAGGAGGAGCAGGAGCAGGGGCCCAAAATTGATAGAGAAAGACAAGGATAGTATTTGGTGGGTTAAAGAGGGGACAAGTCACAAGTCAACTATAACAGCATATCAGTGTTCCGCTGAGTTTTAAGGAACATGTGTCTCTAAGAATAATGTCATACCAACTCATACTGTTTTAAAGACGCCGCAAACATGCTTATTGATTTCTATAGTGTAGTTCTCAATTCAGTTCTAAAACATGGGCTCCTCTTTAGAAGCAGAGTTCTACCCATTGTCCCAGTCCAACCGACTCAAATCCCCCTGCCAAACCTTGACCATTCTTAAGCCTTGATTGCTCAGCAACATAGCCGCACAAAGCACCCATTTCAAAAGTGTGTGTGTGCCTCGCGCTCTTGATCATTGAAAGGGGCCCGAGGACCAATTTTAGGAGGGTACGGGTCGTGCCCCATTGCCCTGGCAACAACAGGCCCTGGCCCGATAGCAACCACATTGCCATAGCAACCTGAAGGTTAAGGAGGGGGTCACTGGTTAAGGGGCCTGATGAATACCACACTCCTCCTTCATACACACACACACACCCTCTCTGGATCTGACATGTTTTTGATTGGCTGGTCTGTGTGGGTGTGTGTGTGTGTGTGTGTGTGGGGGGGGGGGGGGGGGGGGGCGCGCCCCCCCGGCCCCCGGGCGGCACATG
>JAOEHI010007447.1:0-35224 GCA_025447815.1 Percopsis transmontana | reverse complement strand
TGTGTGTGTGTGTGTGTGTGTGTGTGTGTGTGTGTGTGTGTGTGTGTGTGTGTGTGTGTGTGTGTGTGTGCATGCGTACCTACATTGAGTGTATTTGAGTGTATTTAGTGTGTGTTTATAATTTCCGCCAGCCTATGAAAGTGTGTCCTGGTGCGTGCACCATGCAAGTACTTTGTTAAAAATATAAACTGAAAGTTTTCTTCTGAGAATAGCCATCAGATTGTACACCATGTCCTTGACTGCCGCATAGTAGCACAACAGTGAGGTAAGCTGAAATAAAGGTCAGCGTGACCCTGCTCAGAACACACTGCCAAGGTTGGTTCATCGTCAACCTGGCAGATTAGTCTTGTGATGTGCAGAAAGAAAAGGTTTTCGTTATTTTAGCCAATTTAGAAATACTGCTGCTGGTATTCAACTTTATCCAGAGATTAGACAGGGGAGATCCCCCCGTTAAGGCTAAACAACTAGCTGTGATGTAGCACGGCCAGAGGATGTGGCAGGTTTTGTGGATATTCCAAAATTCTAATTACTCAGAATAAGTAAGTGAATATATTTATTTATTCATTCATTCATTAATTAATTAATTCATTCATTCATTCATTCCACACATTTTTGGTATACAGCAAATAATTAATTATTTGTCTTATAATACAAAAATCGGCAATGATTTTAATTTCTCATATCATACAGGCGGCAGGGATTGAGGTCAGCTAAAATAGGTTCTTATTACTTCTTCTTTTATTACTTCTTTGTATTACTTCTAAAAGAAATACTATGGGAAACATACTGTATATGCCCAATATCATTACATTTAGGTAAAATCCTACAGAACCTTCGTTGCTTGTTATTTCCCACCTTTGGCAGTCCTCCGCCTCGAAGCACACAGAACCTTATTTGGTTCCTGAAGCTCTTTCTTTTTTTTGTGCCTTTTCCAAGGTTGTTGTCTGTGTTAAGGGGAGGGTAATGAGCTGTCAATCATGTGACCAGGGTTTGAGCCTCGGCTACCTTCCAGGGAGGACAGAGTTATTGCTCTGGTGAAACCTGAGCCGGAATGACAGCTGAAGCAGACGTGATGAGAAAAAAAACAACAACAAAAAACAAAAAACAAAGAAAAACAAACCTCCATATTTGCATCGCTGAGCTTTTTTTGAACCTGTCATCTCCCATTCACAGTGACGGAAAATGTCATTATCTCCCTCCCTCGTGCGCTTTGTGGCAGCTGAGGAGAACGGAGACGGAAGCGCTGTAGGCTGTATGTTGCCAGTTAGCAGCCGTGGGGCTTGGGTCTGCGGCGGTCTCATTGGCCCCCCCTCCCACTTTTGGATGCACCGTGTGTGTGAGTGTCCCTGACACCAGCCCTCATTATTACATACACAGCCTCCTGCAGGGAAGACCAGGTGTTGCCAGGGCCGTCATACCACCCCCCACCCCCCCCACCCCTCCCCAATTAGGATGCCTTGGCCGCACTCACAGCATGCACATGCACGTGTACCATCTCAAACATTTACACACACACACACACACACACGCACACACAAACACACTGTCGCACACGCATATGTAAAAGTGATGCAAGTATTTGGAGGGACAGCCGTGATTGTATTCACCCTTCCACTAGACAGCTATGGTGTTTATTGTGGAGTGATGGCATCCCTCTGGCTAAAGCTAGCTGTCGGACCCTCAGCCCTGTCATCAGAGTGTGGACAGATAGGAAAGCACGATATGGGGGGGGAGAATCTGCAATTCTCCGTGTGAATCTTTGGCGACTGTGTAAAATGTCTATTAACATAACATTCTACCAACATAAAATAAACACAACGTGTCTGTATGTTTATTGAAATGTCTTATATTACCATGTCATTAACGCAAGTGTTCATCTTTGGCCTGAATGGTGCAGCTTGGTTGCACTAGGTGGCGCTCACACTGAAACCTCCATTCTCCCTCGGCCACAGTAGGGGTGGGAGCAAAAAGCGACTTGTGGTAGGCCGGTGGCGGGTCGGTGGGAGGCCAGTGTTAGGGCATGAGTGACACTATAGGTGGTGCTATTATGCACCTTGCCACAATGATAAAATGCCACTACTGACAGCTCAGAAGCCTATTCTCGACAAAGGGTGAGTACGGTTTCGTCAATATTAATATTAATGTATACACATATATTTCCTATATCCTATAAATATTTAATAGTTGTTAGCTTTTGTAGTGACAGTCTAGTGTGCCATGACTTCCAGATTGGCTAGTTGGCTACTTATTAGCTATCCTCTTACTAGCTATTTTATAATTTATAAAACAATGCAATAGCAGTGCAGCTGCAGATGTCCACGTTATCCACCTTATTATCCAACACAACAGTGGCCCTTGTGTGGGAGCTGGAGACCTTTCCAGTCAGGTGAAAAGGTGTTGGTTGATTGATGTTTGTCGTCTTTATGTCTGTATGCCTGCCTGGCATAGCCTATACAGCACCGTGTGCTATATTTGTCTCTATAGGTCTCCACTTTTTAATTTTAGTAGTTTACTTTAGCCAATAATCCCATTTTGACCTTCCTTGGATGGACAGATTTATGGGTGTGCTGTTGTTAGCCTAGCTACTGTTTAGAGGTTTAATTAAAGGCAATCCTGCCATGTGTCTTGTGAGGCTGGCTCAACTTCAAAACAGAAGTCCGCGACTGTCCGGTCTCAAAGCAGCAGCACAGCCTATATAGCTCTGGGTGCTTCGGTAAAGAAAGGTGACTGACCAGTAGCGTGGCAAACAACAGTGTCTCCCAACTGGTTTCTATACAGACAAATACCGGCACCCTTTCACGTTCACAAGGCAGCAATTAAAGCTAAGCCACAGCATTAGGTTTGGGTCTATTTCTGTTTAAAATATCAGTGTCAGGTCTGAAAGGACAGAGGATCAAAGAAAAGGACAGTATAGACAACCAGTCAGGGTGTAATTCAAGTTTAAATATAAATCCTCATGGTCCAACTGTTCTGAAGGAATGCTCTGTAACCAAGATAACCTAGCAAAGAATATATACTGTAGGCCTATGTAAAGAAAATATACATTGTGGATTATACAGTAATAGTAGTAGGAGTACACTAGTAGCTTGTATTTGTTTTAGATCAATATGGTGAACAGTACAGTATTTTGTGTTTACACACACACACACACACACACACACACACACACACACACACACACACAATTAGAAACAATTAGAAACACATTGGAGGATTCTAATTTAAACTATATGGCAAAGATCACAAGCGCTAAAGCACTACAGTCTGGCCTACATGGATGGAAGCATAAATAAAGAAAGAACACATTTTTATGCATGAATACCTACAGTATGCCTCCAGTTCCTGACAGGGTCAAACAAACATGTACCCTGACTAAGAAAGAAAACATCCTTATATTTGATACAAATTATACCAAGTTATAGCCTGCATTTAGTCACAGCCAGCAGAAATAAAAGTCAGTCCTTAGTTCATCCACTGTGAGACAAATTACAGGCGTATAAGCTAAGATTCTTAGATATGTTCAAAAATAGTACTAGTAATTAATAGTGTCATAGTTTTCTGTGTCAGTCTATGTGACTCCCTCTATACTTATATAGCTTTTACACAAGTGCTTAATTGGAGCTGGATCCTGCGTTTGCGTTCTGTTATTTGTCTCAAATGATGCGGCATTACAGGTGCACTGTCAAACAATGACTGTGTGTGTGTTTGAGGGCATGCATGCTTTGAGATGGCAGCCAGTCTTGTCCATCTGTTACAATCTTTGTTTTTAGCATTCCCACATTCGCCCTGCTGTTGGCCTTTAACACCTCTATTTTTTGCCAAATAGTTCTCTTATTTTTTTGGCAAATCTCTCTCTCATTGGTTGATGATGTTTGGTTTGGTATGGAACAAAAGATTCGCCCTCAGCGACCACCCTGACATCCTGAGTGTTTCTACCTAGTAAAATACTGGAACAAAAGTAGCATAGGTTTAAAATGCTGAAAAGACAGTCGGGATACAGCGAGATGGTTGA
Organism: Percopsis transmontana; assembly: GCA_025447815.1. Classification (NCBI taxonomy): domain Eukaryota; kingdom Metazoa; phylum Chordata; class Actinopteri; order Percopsiformes; family Percopsidae; genus Percopsis; species Percopsis transmontana. Next base: position 31,212 of record JAOEHI010007447.1, on the reverse strand, counting down.
GGAGTTCTCTGGGCCTAGTACTGGCCTGAAGACGCAGGAGCGTTATATGGAGAGTTGAGTCCCTTTGCAAGCGTTTTGGGATCCCTGCATTAAGAGCTTACATGGAGTACAGCAACAGTAATGGACAACAGGTCTCATATGAACTGAATGAGCTCTTCAGATGCATGAATACAGTACCCATACCCAAATGAATGTAATGTATGTCGAGCCATGCCTCGCTTCACTCAGTGACACATTTCTGCATTGCTCCTTTTAAGTCTTGTTGGACCACCACAGCAAATTCAAACCAGAGCCCTATGTTAGATCTTGGATTGCTAAAGGCCATAGAAATGCCACTGACACACAGAGCAAAGTCCACAGTAGGGGGGAGGGCAAGGAGGGATTTTAAAAGTTTAGGCTTTTCCTGTGCCACTAAATGCACCACTTCAGCTTTGTTTTCCCATCACTAGGTGTGTCACATGGTGTTCTATGTTTCCAGCTCCAGTGTCGCAGCTAGACACCAGATTATTTGACTTTATTTTCGAACAGCAGGCCGGCCTTTGTGTGGGGATTTCTGTTTGTAACGAATGGAAAAACGTTATTCATTAATATATCATGGATGTGGGACCGACTTAGTGGTAACATGCAGTCAAACTTTTGAACTTTTGACTGGTCCAAACTTTTCGATAAAAACAGATAGAACTGCAATCAGAAAATCAGAACTGCAAATGGAAAAGATTTAAGGAAAAAGCAATCTGTTTAAGTACTGCAATACTTTATTAAACGACAGCGGCAAAACAAATATTTAGGTTTGAGATTGTTGCTTTTATGTTGAGTGGTAGAAAATGTTTAATGATCCCTTTCATATTTCCTAGTTCAAACCATGCAGTGGTGATAATACATGAAATATCCTGAAAAAGCAATTTCACTATTAGAAGGCAAAATACCTGGTAAAGTGAAATCTTGTATGAATAAAGTTGTTTATGACCCAATAAATATCCATTTCATGTTTTCCTCACTTACCTGGAGTTATTATGCGCATGCATCTTAAACCCACCCCAGAACATGGGGGAGGAAGGGTTGATCATATCATTCCCTCTGAAGTCTCTGCTGCTCCTTTGAACAGACTTTATCATCACATCTCTGTACTCACCCGCAAATAGCACAACACACAGACAACTGCTGTGAAATGAATTAGCAATGGCTTGGTGCCTAAGTCACTGGAGAAGCATTCTTAATTTGTGTAAAATAAATGAGGATTCTCAAAGTAGGACCTGACCTTATATGATCCGTGACTGTCCATGAAGATCTTGAGACAGAGAAATACGGAACGTGATGAGGCACGACACTGAGATTGATTACAGTGAAAATGTCATCTTCTGTCCTTCAGTGCATCAGCCTAGCAGGCATGAAAAGCCCCAAAAACAGGAAGAATCAACGAAGCACAGTTTAACACCTGATACTAGCTTGCCAATGCTGAGACAAAATGTATTAGCAGCATATTTTTGTTGATGGGAATATTTAGTAAATATATTTCAGAGAAAATGTTCATGGGCGAGCCCAAATTCTTTGGTATGCATTACGTACTTAAATACAGTATGTACCGCATATCACATACTATTAGTACGTATTAATTAATTAAAAGCATTGTGTCCTACAGCCATCCTGTCAAGTCAAGTTATTTGTACAGTATAGCACATGTTCATACACAAGGCAACACAAGTGCTTTACATAAGGCATTGAAAGACATTATATAGATAATCTAAATAAAAAGTTAAAATTACAATTAGGTAACTTATAGGATGATTCTATCCAAAGCGACCCACAATGAGCGCAAGCATCACAAGGAGCAGACAGGGGCAAGGCATCTTGCTCAAGAATGAACCCACAACTTGTCGGCTGGGAGTCCAACACCCAGACCACTAGACTATCCTTTAAACTGTTAAAATAAAAGAACAGTTACAAATCTGGGCGTTTGTTCCAGCTATGAGTAGCATAGTAACAGAATGCTGCCTCTCCATGTTGTGTTTTAATTCATGGAATGGTTAAAAAGCCAGCTTCAGATGACCTTAGGTCTGTGGGTTGTTCGTATGGCAACAGCAGATCGGAGGTATGGAGGCCCTAGTCCATGCAATGACTTTCAAAGGAATTCTCTGCTTGATTGGGAGTCAGTGCAGCAGTTTAGCAGCTGCTTTTTTAACAAGTTGGAGTTGGCAAATCGCTTATTTTGTTAGGCCTGTAAATAAGCCATTATAGTAATCCAATTTATTGGAGATAAAGGCATGAATAAGCTTTTCTTGGTCCTGTTTAGGCATAAAGTTTCTGACGCTTGCTATATCTTGCCAAAAAGAAATGCAAATGCACATGTAAAAACATGTACATTTGCTGTTTTTTAAGTGTTAATAGTGGCAAGGCACAAAGCATTGTGGGATAGTTTTAGTTGTGTTGTGTACATTGGATGCACTTGACATTCTCGATTCTCTAGTATGGATGCTGTTGGCACTGTTAGTATGTAGCATAGATATTTTTGGACCAATTTTCCCTGGTAATCTTCCTAACATGCCTGTCCACACACGCATGTTTTTTTAAGTTACTGTGGTTTATTAGACATTTTCTCTGTCTGGGCTGAGGGCTATACCCCCCCACTTGATTGATTTCTTCCTGACTTTCCAATGTCAGTTTTGTGGTACCTCGTTCACAATTAGTTTTTGTTGAGCATATGCAGTCTTTGTCTAAACATACAAACAGTTATGGGAATGAACGTGTTCTCAGTTTAGTGCACAGAAGAGACAGGACAGTTGAACTGCTTGCGGTAGCTCTTCCGGGTCACCGTAATACTGTACTTGCTTTTGTCTGGTCCCTGAAGCCTAACATGCCATGAATTAAAACAGCAATCTTTGACACGTGGATCCTTTTATACCTTTGAGCCCAGACTGTTATAAGCCAGTAGTGAAACGCAGTGCACTTGGCCACGACTGTTACTGTTGTTGTTTGGCTGCAGAAGAATCAGAGCGGGGACCAGGGGCTCCACTGTACACCCAGAGGAAAATAGATTCTATATTCCAGAGTGAAATGCCTCCCGGCGCTGTTCCGCTAACCCTTGATTTGAATAGACAAGAGCTGCTGGGTACGACCGATAGATGAAAGTTGCCAACGGAGGGAAGTGACTGCCACTTCTGCAACTGACATTAAGTCTGTCTATCAACTGAGATCTCCTAACTGTGTCTCTTTAGATAATTTCCAACCGCTCGCAAAACAAACGTTGGGGCATTTCTCGTGCCCGCGTATCTCGGAGGAGTAGACAGTGTGAGCAATTATTCTAATTGTGTAAGCATGAGTGCTAGTGTATTTTATTTTGTACTCTGTGTGTGTGTGTGTGTGTGTGTGTCCTTGCCCTAACTCATGCTTGGGTGCAGACATACACACAGTGTGTGTGTGTGTGTGTGTGTGTGTGTGTGTGTGTGTGTGTGTGTGTGTGTGTGTGTGTGTGTGAAAGCAATGTGTCCCTGTTTTTCTGTGTGCATTTAAGAGTGTGAAAGAAAGCCTGATTGGATGCTTGTTCAGAGGGGCTCTGAAAAAACTGCCCAGGAACTGACTGTTGATATTCCGTGTCGTGAAGAACAGCAAGTTCAACTGCCAAAGCACAGCGTGTTATTTTGTCACCATGCACGCATACTAACAAAATGCACACCTTTGACAGTTAAAGTAAATTTTTTGTACATTCGTTGTTGTTCTATCTTCCCCGATCAAACGGTTAATCAGGAATAAATGCCACAAATCAGTTTGCCCTCACTTGGACCTGAATCTGAGGTAGACCTCCTCCTCCACGGGTAGACATCAAACGCATGCCCTCTGCAACCAAGGCTATGAAATATAAATCAACAAACAAATAAATAAATAATTTCATACCCCACAAAACATCAGAAGTTTGTTATAATACAAGGAGAAACATTAAAACCATATGTGATATACTGTATTTACAGATCCCTGATCTCATTCCATTTTTAAACATTGTTGTGTGTCCGTCAAAAAGTGTGCTAAACTGGGTTGAGTAACGTTGGTTTTAGCCATCGCTCCCTGCAGGCCTCTTACATATGACCTAGCAACATGAAACAGTAGCTCACTCTTCATTGCCGTTGGCGATGTCTTTGATGCTAAAAGCGAGGTCGTTTTTCAACCAGAAAGACATGGGAGCCATTATTATTTTTACAAATAGATTTATAAAGATAAAAGCCCTCCAAACTATTCCAGGTGGCCGCATCTGTGTGCACAGCTGTGCCGCACAAATAACTAACAGATAAATACGGACAAAGGTATTCATTCAACATAATTTAAATGTGAAATAGCTTTGTTTGAGTGAAGACAATATGCAATGAAATTATTGAATGATTGTGTATTTGTTGAGATGCTCATGCTGCAGTGTTCATATAATTCATGGATTGCTGACTGATAGCATGAATAAAGATTGTTGTTTTATTGTGTTGTTCTGTGTTTGATTGGGGTATATGGTTTATGACGTCTGTAAACCCAACCATGTCAGTAGGCTTCTTATGTGCAGGTGTATATTTGTATTGACAGGGAGGTCATTAATTCACGTCAAGGACATTGCATAGACTTGTATTTGACAATTACAGCATCTGCTAGTTTGCAAACAGCTTAGCAAGCAATGTACCACTCCGGCTTTGATTCGCTGCTAAGTGCTTCATCAATCTCAACATTAGAAGGTTCTAAAATGACACGATGAGGCAAAATGTCTACAGCAGATTGATTCAGACAGCCCCTCAAAATCTTAAATTACATTCGAGGTTAGCAATTATTCAAGACACCTTCAGTGATAAGTAACTCATTCGATAGTACTGTATGCCATTAAAATTTGCAGAACACTTGTCAGTGTCAAGGGGTTTAACGACTTGCCTTTTATTATCACACAAAGAGATATGATTATATGCTGTGTACTACTACTCACCCTAAAAGGCTCTCAGCCACTACAGCCAAGTGCACAGTTGTTTCTAACATAAATTTATGCCGGGTGGAATTTTAGGGTTCTGGCTCTGACACAATCAGGGAGTGTTCTTTTAACAATGTCAGAAATCCTCTTCCACAGTGTTTGTGTTTTCGAATAACCGAGAAGAATCTGTTTAGTGTGTGACTCCATGCATTGCCCTTTTGTCCTTCCTGTCTACGTGCTTTCATGGGAACACGGTGCCCATGCGGTATAACACCTTGAGAGTGATTGTGAGTGTGTGCGGTGTGCTGGCTGACAGGGGCTTCCTGTGGGCCAGGACAGAGCGTTCTCTTCCAGGTGAGTGGCTGGGTGACAGACACCAGAGCAGACAGACCCTGGACGGGGTCACGAGGTAACTGTCACAGCCTCTTCACCTGCATGCGGCAGAGGAGGTCCTGAAAAAAGCATGTCTAGACACATCCTGTCAGTATTTCTTCCTCTGTCCTGCATTTCTCTGGGGGAAACCTCTGGAGCACTGTGGATTATGAGTAATGTCATTTATCAATCAATCAAATCATTTGTTGACGCACATGACTTTCCAATTCCAAAAAAGTTGGGACAGTATGGAAAATGCTAATAAAAACGAAAAGGAGTCATTTGTAAATCTATTCACCCTGTACTATATTGGAAACACTACAACATAATATTTTATGTGTTACCTTGTGAATTTAATTGTTTTATGAAAATATAAACTCATTTTAAATTTGAGGACTGCAACATGCTCCAAAAACGTTGGGACAGTTGTGTAACATCACTGTTTCCTATATTTACACTTATTAACTGTTTGGACACTGAACACACCCGTTTGTTAACTTTTGGACCTGACGATAACAGTTTGGATGGTCCTTTTCCTCATGACGGCTTAAACATGACGGCTGTTTTTTACAGTGTTTACTTCTCGGACCACAAAGCACACTTCCACTGTGCCACTGTCCATGTCAGAGGATAGTAAGTCAACATTGCAAGTATTTTTTCGAAAAAACAGCCATCACGTTCTCCAGGCTAAAGAGGAAAAGTATCTTCCAAGCTTTCGTCAGAGTTAGGTCCAAAATCCAGTTTCTGTCACAGTATAAGGGTGTTAGTGCCCATGGCATAGGTGACCTGCACATCTGCGAGAGCACCAGTAATGCAGACAGGTATGTATGCTGCCATCCAGATGCCGTATTCTGCCCGGCTTACGTTAGCAGTGCATGATTGCATTAGTAGAGAGTGCGGGCGCTAGATTGGTCTGACCTGTTGCTTAGTGAGAAAGTGTGGTGCATTATGAAGCACAGAACATGGCCCCGTACAACTATGCACTTGACGACCTGAATAATGGAAGAATGGGGGAAATCCTACTTCACAAATGTGTCTTCAGTGCTCAAACATTTAAGTATAACTAAAGGAAATATGATGTTATACAGTGGTAAACACTCAACTGTCCCAACTTTTTTGGAGTGTGTTGCAATAATTAAATTAATTATTTAATAATTAAATGTTGTGTTGTAGTGTTTCCAATATACAGGGTTTTTATTAGCATTTTCCATACTGTCCTAACCTTTTACGGAATTGGGGTTGTATCTCAGAAACACGTAGGTAAAGACGTGGTGAGTTATCGCCAACCAAACCAAACTGTGATGTAATGTGTAATGTCAATATAACAACAACATGTGAGTCAATGGTGGCCTTTACATTATGCTCAGTCATCTGTGACAGACCAACCATGGCTGTTTGTTAATATGTAGCACTGTGTGTGCACAATAATGTTACTTGTGAATATTGCACCTGCCATATTAGAGGTAAATAGCAGAGAAACAGATTATGTTAACATGAAAATATTTGCGACTGCAGCTTTAAAGCCCAAACTGACTATTCTGTACAATTTAATTAAATGTTGTTCACACAGCCATCACCTGTTATACATCACAGCATCAGTGGGCTGTCCTCCCCTTGAGATTGACCATACTGGTTCAGGCCCTGACAAGACCAGCAGACAGATCACATGAACATCAGAGATCCCTGCGGAGCGGTAGATTTGGCTGCTGTTTAAAGCTTGATCGATGAGGGAAACACAACCCGCCTCTATCTCAGTGAAGTTCAGATCGACAAGAGGCTTCTGGGAAAAACGCATACGCTCCACGAAAGAGATAATCATTAAGGAAGAAGATAAATAGGCCGTTGTGTAACTGATTTTTCAGTGCTTGCGGTGCCTTGGGAGACCCGTTCAGCATATGATTTAATGACTGTTCCTAACTTCCTGAGTGAATTGTTGAGCCAAGTCATGGTGATATGCAAGAGGAGCTCCACGAAGCTTGCTGACGTTGGAGATTCAGCTGACATACCTTCAATGTCCAAATGCTCCAGGGCAACCATTTCCTTGTGTTAATGTCTACACTGCACCACAGCAATTCAAATGCTTATACTAATGCCTCTGCTTACTTTAGCATGCTTCCAAAATAAGGTATTATGGTTTCTCGGAGAATACTGAGAGAGAAACAAGGTAAATCACTGATATGTTTAAAAGCAAAAACAATTTATTATCAAGAACAAGAATATCAAATGAGAGAGGGAAAAAAAGTTCACTTTCACATACTTTTGTTCACCGCGATCTGCTGACTAAAACCTTTTTTCGGCACATAAATAATGACTTGTCATAGCTTAATTTTTAGTTTTTTTTCCACCCAATCTGTTGTTATGCTTCTGAAACTGTCTGTCATGTTAACATTGATATCCTCTGCTGAAACCAGAGTTAGCAATAGCGTTAGGAGGGCTGTTCAAATGTCAAGTTCGTAAAGTGCTTCCATCGCATTTATAGCGTCCTCATCATCAACAAGGTAGTGGCTCCTTTGAGTCTTACATTGGATCCAGGGGCGCTTACTGCCAGTCAAAGGTGCGCTTCACCAGCCTGTAGAACGTACGGTTGTGCTCCCGCAGGTATGAGCGCAGTTGCTGCAGCACGGTGCTATTGACCACTGGGTGGGGGCGGCCCTTGGATTCGTGCAGGCAGCGCTCTCGCCCGTCGCTGCGGATACAGTAAAACCCCTTGGTCTGATTGAAGTAGAAGTTGGAGGACACTATCCTGGGGGGTAGGTTAAGAAAACGCTCCACCTTCTGGAGCTCTGGCAGGGGGTTTCGGATCAGAGTGTCCCCGTCCACGATGTGGATCTGCTCTAAGGGGAAGTGGCGCAGCCAGTTGCGCATATGAACATCGTAGAGGCTCCTCTGAATGGCCTTGTAGCGGGTGTTGAGGGCTCCGTTGCGGATCAGCAGGTTCTCGATGGCCTGCACCGGCTTGTGGTTCTCCAGCCGGTTGAAGTACACCTGGGTGTAGTCAGAGATGACACGTTCGGCCGGGTCGCGCAGGATCAGCAGCAGCTTGATGGAGGAGTTCATGGCGCAGATACGTTCCGGTGCCAGGGCCGAAGTGAAGTAGCCAGGGGTTTTCTCCACCGTGATCTGGTGCGGGTAGGAGTAGGGCATCAGGTCACGGTACCAGTTGAAGCCCCTGGCGTAGTTCTCATCCCAGTCAAAGAAGTGCACCTCGGTGGCTGCAGCCGCCACCTCTGGGTGGATGTCGAGCATTTCCAGCAGGGCTCTCGTGCCCCCTTTACGCACACCGATAATGATGCTGTGTGGGGCTCGTTTGCTAGTCCCAGGAGGAGGGGATGGTGGGATGTCTCCGGAGGCATTAGCGGGTATTCCTGGACCGAGGTCGCTTGGGTCCAACGTAATGCTAACTCCCGAGGCACATGTCTGGAAAACCAGGACAAAGACGGGTGCCAGGAGACAAGTCATGGTAAAGGGGTGAAAGATGGATAACAGGAGGGTTCCGGAGAGAGCAGCTGGAGAAGGAAGTGCAGTCTTGTGGTTTAACTGTGGACCAGATCTCTCTTTCGGTGATCAACACAGGCAGGAGCTGAGCGGGGAAGTGCAGTCGGTTTCTGCCATTGAACTTCAGCAGGAGGAGGTCGAGAAACCATAGCAAGGCCAGAATTCATCTGTAGAGGAGACAAATATAAAAACATGACTTTCGGAATGTGTAAACAGAATTGTCTGTTATATTATATTTTACAAAATGAAACAATCCAGAATTTAATATGTCTGTTACATCATGGGACTATTAATTGATCTATTTTAAGTATTTTTCTATTTCCTTCCTCCCTCTCTGTATTCTCCTCTCATCCAATAAACACACTTCACATTCAATTGCGGCTGTAATCTTTCTGTCTGAAAAACATTTAGTTAGACCTGGTTAGAAAATGTGTCTGGAATATGCAAGAGCGGCTGAAGGCCGGAACACTTCGTCTTCCTCTACCAGATCATAATCCTCATTTGAATCAATACAATTAACATCCGCCCCGGAACTGTGGAAATCAAGGTGTAAGTAGAGGCACAATGCTGAATTTACTGCAGCAAATCAAGCGAGTTCCCACTTCTAGGTGACTTTGATTTTCTATACAGACCAAGAAAGATCGATATTAGGGTTCTGCTATTCAGCAATCACAACAAGTAGGATAGATGGTATTAAGGGAGATTTATAGAATGGCCCTTCAAAAACGTGGGAGATATTACAATTTCTCAGCACCCTGACCGTAAAAGGTTAGTTTCATACTAATTTTGGGTTTGAATTTGTCTTTGTCACATGGTGGGCCTTCAGTTAACCAAGAAATAGCTGTGATATGTGGCCATGAAGTCAAATAACAAAGCAACATTTTTTAAATGTCATGGCATAAATTAAAATAATAATGATAATAACAAAACATACTACTTATACTTTTGCCATCCTTCCATGTGGAAAACAAACTGAGAAAGGTGCTGCTTGCAACAGGGAAGTCATAACAACTGGTTTGGGGTATGCAAACACCCAGATTCAACAGAAAAGGTCATGGTAAGGTAATCTAAATAAACAAAGACGCTTCTTGCCTGGGAACAGAGTATGACATGCACACACACGTACACACACACGTGCACACACACGTACACAAACACGTACACACACACACGTACACACACACACGCACACACACGCACATACACGCACATACACGCACATACACTCAGTGCTATATTATGTATTATTAGGTATCTGTGAACAAAATTCTCCACAAGACTTCTTATACTCTTTTACTCATACTTCCAGTTCCATATTTGGAATGCACTTTCTTTTGATATTTCTTTGTTTTCTAATTTTATTGTTCAACAGTAGGTTCCTTCAAAACATCTTAAGTTTATTTTTGTTCTCTGAGAACATCTCAGTTGCTTTTGGATAGGTTTTGATTCAAGCTTAAATGAAGTAGTACTAATTGAAAATGATTTGGGTGATATCAAAGTTGTAATACAGGATAAAAGCTTTGTTTAGCTTAACCTTTTACACTTTTTTTTGAAGTAAAGCTATTCTTAACAGCAATCCCTTCCTTCCGCTCTGCTCACCGGGCACACCTATAGCATCATACTCGGCCTTCCTCTCACCCTAACAGTGTCTTTGAACCACACAAAGGGTATGACACAGCCAGGGCCTGCGCCTGGGAGTTGAACACAGGAGAGAGGACCGGCCCCATGGTGCCTGGGGTGGCGCGGGGAGGCACTTATGTGCTGTGACAGGCGTGCCTGCCTGTCAGCGTTTCCCTGGCAGAGAGCTGCCAAGTCCAATGCTAACAGCCAGGCAGCCAGACGAGCTTTCTGTCTCATCCAATTCCCCGCGCTCCCCTCACAGCACACCACCACCTGGAAGGAGCCATTGTTTCACATCCCACTGGGCCTTATTGCTTTATTCTGCACTTGATGCATATCTTTCCAATTCTCATTCAGCACACGGGAGCCACAATATCTGGCGGAGCACTTAACCAGGACTTTTGGGCTAAATACCAACAGGACCGGCACAAGGTTATTCAGCTGTGGCTATCACAAGTAGAACCAAGGCACTGAGGAGGATACAATGAAACAGCCAGCTCCTTATGGAGGTGTGATAGCTGACGCAGTGAAATAGCACTTCCAGTTTGTAGACTCCCTGACCTAATCTTTCAGGAAAATGACTACATTCGCAAAACGCGCGCGCGCGCACACACACAGACAAACACACACACACACACACACACACACACACTCACACACAAATACTTGTCATTCAACAAAGGCTGGCTGCTATCTGACCTAGCTAATATAGTCCACATTAGCACACTATATATCATAGTGTATACCAGCCAAAGCAGCTCCACGGGAGTCCAGGTTCCCTCTAATTAACCCAACCAACCGCCTCTATATATCTAAAGTGGATGAGAACAAACCCTCATTTATATTCAGCAGGGGCCCCCAACCATTAACTGTGGCAGGCAGCAGGTATTGTACAGGCCAGCTTTGTTTTCTTAATGGGGCATCATTAGTGAGACATTAATACAAAACAATTATTATCAGAGCGGAGCTTGATCGTAAAAGGGTGGAATTTTGTACTGTAGAGTGCATTCATTCAGAGCAGTTTACGGCAGTTGAACCATGCATTCCTATTAGGCTGTTTCAATCTTTGCCAGAATTTAGACACACCCACGTAAAACAAACTCGCATGCACTCTAGTGTACACGCACTCTGAGGGTCTGGTTTCAGGGCCATCAGCTGGTGTTGCTGATATAGAGGTAGGTCCTGGAACACAGTGCTCACACGTGCACAAACACACATTCCCACACACATGCACACACACACACACACACACACAAACACACATTCCGTCTTCCTCTTCTAGCATCTTTCCTTATTTCCTTCCCTCAGCTTTTCTTTGTAACAGGCCCTCTGAAAACAGTGGGATATTTATATATCTTTCCCCCCCCCCACACACACACACTCTCTCTCTTACTGTGTAAAGCAGCACACCCACACACAGGACAGGATTAAAGTATTGGGTATATTTCAGTGCACAGTGGGATCCCTGGACCAATATATTATTATCTAGGCTGCTATGGGAAGTGAAGGCTTCATCTATTCACAGACAGTCCCTTTCCTCTTCCTCGCTCTGCGCTCTGTTAAATATCACTGATGTGATTCCCTCTAACAAACAATATACTTTTCATCACAAAACAAAGCTTTCTGCTTTAGCCAGCATTGCGTCTAGTTTTCTGGAGCCCACGGGGATGTAAACATGCTTCAGATGCTAAATGCATTGATTAAAACAATAAGAACAATCAATAATTGATGATGGGGAAACCACATGAGAAGCGTTTCAGTACTTGAGCATGTTTTGCATCTTATATGCAAAGTAAGAACGCATTCAAAGCACTGTGAAGGAAGAAAGGCCTTGCGGGACGAGGCATTTCAATCCTCCCACGATGGCAGCGCAGCTGTGGGCCTCTGCAGAGATGAGAACTCTTGGTTGCAACTCCTCAATCGACCAAAGTCTGCCGTGCAGAAAACTATACGAGCTGGTCTTTTTGTGTATGAAAGACACCCAGGTGATTCCATACATGGGCTGTAATGGGTTGCTGTATTCCAAAATAAATGATGTTCCAATGACTGTGGGGGGACAGGTGAGAATGTGAATAGAATAAATAACGCTTTTCAAGCACCAATATTTTTTTGTAAATAAAGATGCTCTGAATTAGGCTGGATAAATGTGAGTTAAAGGGGACAGTCAGGCTTAAAATCTCCCTATCCAAGGCAATCTTGACTCATGCTGGAATGTAAAATGGTACAAGGCATTAACCCATGATATCAGGAGCCTACTTATTCTCTCCAATGGGGCCCCCTTGTGGATGCATAATAGCTATTAGCTTAGTGTGAGCATCGGCTGAAAAAAACCTGTTAACCTTTTAATTATTGTATAATACAGGCAGGCTCACATAATGTATTTTGTACTTAACACTTTGTGCAACATGAAGGGGTTATAATGGTTGCTTTATTTATAGAAAAATACAGAATTTTAGCTTTGGTGAGAAGCAATATTCAACTATTTCTGGAGAGTGTGATTAAGACGATGCCATACTCTACGCCCACTTGACAAGCATTCATTACAGGCTTGAAAAGAAGGTAATCTGCTATTAAATGGTACATCCAGACACATGTGCCCTCCCACTACAGATGGTAATTGTAGAGTTTTAACTGTGATGTAAACTGTGATGTAAAAAACAAGTACAGTGCCTGTTAGCCCTTTCACTTGCACAGGGCTTCAATGTGGAAAAGCAGACTCTTCAATTACAAATCTCTCTGCCCACAACCATCTGCAGCAGCAAGCTGTGTGTCTGTATGGTGTGTGTATTTGTGTGCTTGTCTCCATGTTTGTGTTTCCGTACAAGCAGAACATGAGGCATCCAAATGCAACAAATTGATGCTGCAAAGTGCCACCAACTCTGTCATTTTGGCATGGCAATATCCCCTCCAACTACGCGAACACATCATTGTTCATCCAGAAATAATGACTGCAGTTCACATTGAACTGACATGGGATAGCTTTAGTCTTCTCTGTTACCTCGCTCCTCGCACTGCCCCAGACATTCCCCAGTTATGCTTTGACATTTGTCAAAGCATAACTGTCGATTTATTTCGAGCATCAGCTGACATCGTCCAGATTCCCTGGAGGCATTTTGGCAGATAAAACAGCCTGGCTCGCTCATCACCCTTGGATGAGCGAAGGCAACCAATCACAGGGCTTGCTGAATCACGCCGGGAAGTGTTCTGTGGCCAGTCAGAAACAACATGGATGATGACAAAGGATTCAATCAGACGATCGCCTGATGATCCTCATTCAGTCTGTCAGCTCTGATAAAGCACCTGTGCTTTCCACAGCTCAATTGTCCGACCGCTGTAGCCTCAAGACCACAAATGCTAAAATAAAGCTCATTTTACTCCCCCCTTTTAATAATAATAATAATAATCCTCCTTTTCCACCTTATATTTCCGAGGTTGATTCCCCCTACCATCAGCAATTAGACCACTGTTCATCAAAACATTAGCATTGAAGAGCGAAACAACTCGAAACAAATACACCAGTTCTGTGTTCTCCCTGGGCCAAAGTTGTTTAACAGTCTCACAGGCATCCTCCAAACTGCAATACATACATTCATTATGAATGAATCACTTCATCAAAAGCAGGGCATCTCGTAATGAACTGTGAGGATACTCTTAATCTTTGATGAGGCCAATCTGATGAATAGTTAAACGAGAAAACTATGGCAAGGCTTGATAGGTGCCGAAAAAGATGCAGCAGTGTGAAGAAAAAAAAAAGAAACAAAGAAAAATACATTTTGGGAGATTTTCGTGATGTTTTTATTGAAGGTACAAAAGGTATTAAAGGTTCGTTGTGTTACAGCCCCAGCTCACAACTGTTGAAAATGTGGCCGGCTGTAGAGGAAGGGGTAAAGAACATTATGGGCTTATAAAAGTGTAGGGGGAGATGCCACTCAACACCGGCAGCAAGGAAAAGCACTCTTATCAAACCAAAACAACAATGTTTTGTAATGCTGCTTTCTACCACAAGGACAATCCCAGAAACAAATGAAGGAATGTCCCTTTAAGCACACCATTCACAACTCATATTATCTAAGGACTGCTTTGTGTGGCTGTTAGCCACATATGTGCTGGACTTGCCTAAGACACCTCCTCTAGAGAGAAGCCAATAGTACACATTAACTTATGTGTACATCAATGGGGGCATGCCACAATTCCCCCGGTAACAAGAGACATTTTATGTTTATATGGAAAACTACAGCTGGTGATATAACTTGGAGCCTCTTTCCTTCCCTGGCACAGCATGCGATTGAAAGGCACACAGCACAACGATGCCAGTGTTTTCACACCGCGGCAAATATGTGTTCAGCACATAGCAGAACTTTGAAAGTCTTAAAGTTCAGACCTTCTGCTATGCGAGGGCGGACGCCGAGCTCTCAAGTGATTCAACTCTAGGCTGCAGTTAGCAAGTTGACAACAGTGCCTCTTAAACCGTTTCCCATAGGGGGAGTGTTACATCGTTTCACGCTAACTAATAAATAAATAGGATTGAAGATGGTTATCACTGGTGATCAGAATTCTGTGATAAAGATGGAGCAAGTCAGATAAGAGCTGTCCTCTGTGTATATACGATCACATTAGCACAACGCTTGGACTCGCTTCATTCATGGGGCAAATCAGCCCACTCAAAGCCCTGAGACCTGCGGATAAGAAATGGTATGGATTTAGGATTGGTATCCGATTGTCACACAAGCTTTCTGTAATTCCGTTTACCCACAACAGCCGACCTTGAGGTTGTGCAAGCATGATGTTCGCACAAGCCTATCACAGTCTCATGTTGCCTCGTCAAAATAAGAAATTCAAGTTGGAATTTAACATACTGGCTATTGACCGTAACTCAATCAGGCAAGTCAGACTGTGTAGGATGAGGTGGATTGATCGGTAGAGAAGTTAAAAGCCTGCCCTTCCATTGTTTAAATAAATGTAGATGCAACGTGTCTGTGTAGGCGCATACTAATATTTTCCCTTTAAAAAATGAAATATCTGGAAAGAAACATGAATGAAGCGCAAACTAAATCAGATACTTTCCAGTTTAGATGTTTTCTGTTTGAAGGGATTTTTGAATGTATGATGTTCAGTTCACAACACACCTAAAGGAGGCAGATAGTCTGCACTGCTGGCTGCACTTGAAGGTATAATATGTAAGATAAATTAAACAAATATTGCTGAAACATTCTGAAACACATAGTATGTCACATATACTGTAGCTTTAAGAGATTTGTAAAATAAACGAGCTTACTGGCAGCATTTCTTTTTGTAAATTGATTTAGGCCGAACACAATTCATCAAAGCTGCCCTTTGAGAGACTTGTTTGGGTCTGAACACTAGCTACACGCTACTCACTAAAAAACAAAGTAGTAGGCCCACACACAATATCTGACATGTTTAACGAATACTGTATGTTTAACTTTCAGCAACATTCTTGTAATTTGCAACTTGGAGGGCAAGCTAGATGGTCAGGGAAGTGTTTATCTATAATAACAATCTCCAGCTCCATTTCCATCTCCTACCTTGTACCCTTTGGGCTGGGAGAGCTTCCAGCGTCTGATTGGATAGAGATGGGAAAAGATATGTATCACAGATCCACCTGGCTGCCGTGGTGACAGACTGGGCTCTGTCATTACATTGTTCACACCTTCGTGCCACTATACACCAGTGGCTGTGTGGCACCGGGCTGCCAGGCTGCCAGGCTGTCATCAGTGCATTCTGCCTGAGAGGAGATGGAGATTCTGATGCCAGCTGGGAACAAACATCTGCTTTTTTGGTTTGCCAGGGAGTTTGCCAGGGAGTTTGTGGGTTCGAACAAAGCCATAAACATGGTGTATAAGAGACGTCAGAGAGTATTTTTTTACACAGGTATTTACACAGTGTATAGTATTACTTGAATTAGCATTTTGACATCAATCCCCATGAAATCTCTTGCTTAAATCGTCACTCCTAAATCATAATATAAACCAGATAAATCATAATTAAAACTAGCAATAAAAAAGGTGTTTTGGATTGAAACCCTGAGAACACAAAAGGCAGAAAATACTATGTTTATTTGTGACACATGGGTTAGGCTCATTTAAATAAATAAGAACACAACCTCCCAGATTTGTAACAATCATCCTGGGTGTGTTTGCACACGTTTATTGGCCAGAGAAAAGGTTGTTCCCTACATGGATCGTGTGCATGTGTGCACAAGTGCATAAGACTGTTTTGTCCAACAATGTGTCTCATGTTTGTACTGTAATTAAACAGAATGGTGGTGCGGCTTTTGTAGTTTTCATTCTACCTAGGGATTTCTTGGTGACTGGAGGCCAAAACACTAATTCTGCTCAGGTATGTATTTGTACACTATGGAAATACCCTGCTCAAAAAAAGAAGAAAATAGCCATGACAAACAAAGTTTAATTAGGTCTAAGCATTGAGAACTTTGTAACAATGTACCACTGTAAGGTCTGAGCAGCTGTCTCACTCAATTCCATGGTCGCCCCCTTCATGAATAAGTCATCCATCTCCTGCAATTGCCCTTCGGCTTAGGGCTCATTCTGCCACCTCCGCAGCCCCGTATCGCCAACTGAAGTGTTTATGGGAGATAAGAGGCAGCAGGGGTCGCAGGCCCAATAACTGCTTTTTTTGTCCCACGTTCTGAAGGAAGGGCTATTTTATGACTTACTGGAATAAATTCTTAATTAGCAAAGATTCTGGACCCAATAGCAGAGGCCTAATAGGGGGATAAAAAGATCCACCGCTATGTTGCTTAAGTCGTATGCGTCCTAGAAGCAATATCAGTAAAATCCCGTTTAAAAGAGTTTGCATAGCTGGTTTTGCTAGGTGTGAACACGGTGTTTATTTAGACCAGTCCTTTCTTAATTAGTTCAAGCCATTGATTTTTGTGGGGGTCTATCTATATCAAGTAAGGTACTCTACCTATAGTCATACTGCCTGAGCCACTGAAGCCAGCTTATTCCAGTTCTCAATATTCTCATTTCCCCCCATGGAAGCTAAAAAGGGCTGCATTTTGTCAATAGGAAACTTGATCTTATTGGTTGACATCTCAGGCAAAGTTTATCACATAAAAAACCCACAAAGTCAGCATTCACTACTCAAATTAAAGGCTGATAACTTAAAAGGAAAAAAAGGCGCCCATTTAAAAAAAATTATACAGAAGCATGTTCCTCTAGACGAAATACATCACCGGCGGCAATATGTGATAATATTTTTTTGATATAGGGCAAACTTCCGCACCATTTTGTTCCTACTTAATGAACTGCCTGTTCTGTGAAATATGAATGGGAAATAGCTCAAGTTTTAATTAGCCTAGCAGGCAGACATGTTTCACTGGACCAGACCAGATAATGACTAAAATCCTCTGTTCCCAGTTGCCTACATAATAACAGATGAGAGAGAGAGAGAGGGAGTTAGTATGAGAGAGAGAGAGAGAGAGAGAAAAAAAATGTATTATTCGTTTTCCCAGACTGGGTAAGAGTGATCTCGTCTTTGATTGCATAATTGTGAGGCTCCATAATTATCTCGACTCCATAGCAACAATGAACTTGTGTATTTTATTTCCTCCCATAGACTGCCAAGTTGAAACTATGTATTCTAAACGGATGCACTTCACACACCAAACAGAGCTAGAGTGTGTTCTAACAAGGACTGCAGGAGCCATTACGTAAATGAGTACATCAGCGATGATATGATCATAGAGCCCTTCAATACAATGTATTGAAGCTAATCAATACAAACGTGGACCATTAAGTGAGCCGTCTGATGCAATCCTGCCTTCTTCAGTCATAAACCTCTGCTGTAATGCCCAGATTAACTATCTTTCACTTCATTTAGGAGGATTGTTTTGGGGCCCAACTGATTTTATCTGTCTCAAGCAGCCACCGTGGCTCTATTGGTATTTAACCAAGATTAGCTCTAAATTGATGATTAACCTTTGTAATCCTGTGCTCACATTGAAAATGGCCTGCTTGTCTTTACCACGTCAACACAAAGGACAAGCGGCATTATCGTTGAGGGAAAAATCGAGGCTCTAGAAGCAAATGAGGCAGTGTTATCTGCCTGCTGCCCAGCTGGATAATGAAGACGAATCCTCACAGTAGAGAGTCATCGAATAATGAATCCAAACAGACGACCTCTTTGGCACTGTGCATCTTTTAATAAGATGACTGTACACATTGTAACCCTGACAAGCAATTGCAGCCGTTATCTTGCCAAAAGAGCATAAATCGCTTGTGGGAATGTGAGGCTGGCATTGTTTAGATGGTTGTATTAGGGAGTAATCAGACATTAAATGAGTCATTTCTTCATATATAACTCCAACTGGGGAGGCGATGGTTTAATTTGCTGGGCAATGAGTTTCCCCATATGGTGTGTGGTTTGCATTAAATCACAAGGCATTGCAGCAATATCTCTTACTCTAATAAACAGACACACACTACACGTAACTATCTGGCGCACAGAACCCTCATAGGCACTGGAGAATACAATTTAAAGTTCCCCTCCAGTGACCTCACCAACCATTTGAAATATATAATGTCTTTCACCACATCACTCCTATACTGTGTAATGCAATGTCAAAGACACAACAGGTTTCTGACAAGTGAGAGCAACTGGTTATCTGAAACGTTAAATTTGAGGTGATGAGGTTACTAAAAGCGTCTTTTTTTATACAATGCTAAAATACCTATTGTTATAAAATAACCCAGCAGCTCCAATGTTGCTTTATGAGTTACTTCTACAGACAATAATCTCTACTTCCTGTAGTGATGTAAGGAGAATCAGAATACACCCTAGGCTATACTTAAAAGTGTAAAACGATAAAACATGACCTACATGTGTTGGTGTTGTTAAGATGACAAGGGATGTTGGTCAGAATTACGTATTATTATTATTATTATTATTATTACTAACCAAAACATTTTGATAGTTCGCCTTAATCATACATTTTTTTGTATACTACAACACTTTGCCATAGATGATGATTTCATGTTATCAACAAAAGTAAGTAAATGCTGGCCTATGTTTAGTACAAATATAAATATGTATTTATACTCATCGTCATTAGTAAAGCCCTGTGGACCATCTGTTATTTACACACATTTACGAGAATATTTAATACTTTCTTGCCAAGATTACATAATCTTGGCAATTTAGCTCTATCAACAGACATTTGCAAATAAATTAATCAAACTTTTAAGCATAAATAATACAAATTATCACTCCTCGCAATTATCAGTTGATCAACTATAAACAGCTTTTAATTACTGTTTTAATCATATGATTACTGGCCATATACTAGAGTATAAAATGTGTGAAAAATAAAATAAATTCAAAAGTATTAGGGCTAAACGGAACAGATTTCATAAGTCTTTACTCAAAAGATGCTAATCTGAAATGTTAGTAATGGAATCAAATTATGATAGTGCTATCAGTTCTAAGAGGGAAAATAAATCCCGATCCCCATAAAATTATCCTGGACGCGGTTGCAGCCACTTTTTCTATTTTACCGGTCTCTGTGGACCATTGATGTGATATTGCAGATAAGGTCTAGGACACACTTAACTGTCTGCCTCTGGTTATGGGGAAAGAACATCATTCGGCTTGGTGCTTGAGCTGACTCATAGGCAGTACTAGAAGGAACCCAAGGGGACCCCAAGAATGTTGCGAAATACAAGAGATATACAAGTGAGGGCCCCACATAGGTTTTCCCATCAAAACTACCTAAGTAAATTAAGGAGCCCTCCTTAATTTATGAGAATATCCTCAATTTAGGTAGTTTTGCCCACAAACATGACAGGACACAGATGAGACTGTTTGCGTCTTCACCCTCAAGCACAAAACTCAATGAGGAGACCTGCAAGGTATACTGTTATTATTAAGAAATATAAATTAAAAAGGTCTTAACAAAGGTATTACAATGATACAATATTTAAAATCCTCCCTACAAGGTAGGGATTTTTGATGTGGCAAATTAATACTCTAATGGCTTTCCTTTGCAATCTCCTTTCAAAACTACCATCAAATGCCAAAAGCATTTTTCAGCACCAAGGACAACACCCCAGGGGAAAACGTGCACAAGAACATCTCACCGTGCAGCTAGTGCACGAAACGCATTAGTCCTCACAACAATATCATTCTGTATTCTGTATCAAGGAAGCTCCTTATACTGAACCGCTTCAAAAAAAGGGATACCCCCAAAGTTTCTTGCAATCAGTCTAATAGGAGGTAAGGTGTGTCAGGGATTTTTGTCCTTAACAGTCTTATTTTATTTTGTTTCCACGTGATTGATGAGCAGGCACTTATAATGAGTAATTATGCAAAAGCACCATTTAAACGATGTCTTTCCTTATCACCTTATTAGGGATCCAATTAAATATTGTACCTCCCCTCATTATCTAAAAAATCTGCTATTTTATGAAGTGCATTCGTGCAAAACCTAATTTCAGTGAAATGTTTTAATTAAAATAAATTTGTGTTTAAGACCCTAGGAAATATGAAGAACATATAAACAGAGATCAATGGAAATTCTGTCTTTCTCTCTCTTTGTCTTTATTTTATTGTCATTTCCTTCCATTCTCGCACAGAACAAACACCTTGATACATATAGTGGTGGTGAATCATATGAGCCCAAACACTATTAATGTGGGAAATATGACTCTGGGAGTGATAGGAAAAGCATGTATGAAACAGAATAGCCAATAATGTGCCTGACACAAGTCTACTCATCTGAAGCGGGCCTAGAACAAAGGCAATGAATAGATAACTTGCCAGTCATCAAGTAGAATGATAAATCTACTTCATAACGCTTGGCAAAGATGGCAGCGTCAGGCTCCCTTGAACCCTTGATGAAAAAGTCGCCCCGTGAAATCTGTTGGGTGTACAGTGTCAACGTCTCGCCTGTAACCTCGCTTACCCGCTCATACTGCATCCCATCATTTCAGTATGACAGCAAACCGAGAAGGACGATGCCAGTTGCCCGACAAGCCATTTAAAGGAACTTCTCCTGTGTGGCCCTCAATACGGCCTATGGGCTATCCTCAAACTCCCTGGAAACTTAAGACGTTATGGAAACGGTCCCAGGTGGCAAAATAAAATGACAGCTGCGAGAATACTTTTACCGCTGGCATCAGCTCCAGACTGATAGCTTTTAGCATGTAGATCGCAATGGCTTTCCGCGCTGCCGCGCACCGCCGCCTGGTCCTCATGAATTATGGACCTCAGTACAAATATGCAAATCCTGGCATTAGCCTAGTTATGCCCCTGTACTGTAAGTTACAGTAACTTATCTATTATGTATGAGCCCCAGATCGGCGGGATGAGGGCCTGGCAGTCAGCTTTATGGCCCCCTCTCTTAGCTGCTCACTTTCACATCATGAAAGACTGTGAATAGCAGGGGAGGTAGTTCCAAAACGCTAACATTGTGTTGCTCCACATCTCCGATGACCGGAGAGAATTCGTTTGCTGCTTCCGCACTCCCGTTGCTGAACTAGAGTACAACAATAGCCTCTGTAGCGTTCAGAAGCCTGGGTATAACCATGGCACTGATGTTACTCCCCCTACGTGCCTGCTATGTACAGTATACTGAGTCTGATCGGTAACTAGTTCACTGTGGGATGGGCAGGGCAGCCATGTTTGCATGCACACACACACACGCAGCTCAGCTGTACCACAATGTAGGGTCAACTTGAGTGACTTGATGAAAGAGTCCATCACCATAATCAAGGTGCCAGCAGAGTCAAGTAATGTAAAATGTAAATCACAGACCTTCAGGTCAGCTACAGTATATTGCCCCCGAGCCAACAGCACACTGACGGGAATCATACGGGTCCTGTGCCTCCGTGATGAACAGAACAATCATTGGTGTGGATGAAACACCATTATTTAACACCCCCCCAATCCAATATAATGACACCTGCTCTGCGATATGGTCACCATGGAAATGCGATCGCGTCACACCCTCCCCGTGGCCCGTAGAAACCAGCACTCCTGGCTATAGCCCTTAACAACTGAAGCAGCCAGACTTCCTTCTAACAAGAAAATATTCATTAGCTCAGAAATTAAGGCCTGCAGATTGGATCTGGCACATAACACTGCTGAAAATACGCTTACGCGATGGCTCCCTTGCTTGCTTCCTGGGGGAGAATCCCACCCTGCCCGAACAGCACAAACAAAAGGAACAGTGTCGCACTTAAAAAAAAGGCCCCTTATCCCTCAACATTTCATCTTTTAATTACAAACAAATCCTCATCAAATATTAATTCCATTCTTTTGTTGGATGATTAGTGAAACTTGAGGGAAGAAAAACGTGCTACTTTTCCTTCCCCTTCATTTCCCTTTCCCATCCATTGTTCAAGTGAAGCCAGTTGGGTAAACAATAGCAAACATAAACAGGATTTCTCTTTCCTTCCATTCTACGCATCTTCTCTCTCTTCTTCTATTAATCTCACGGGAAGCCGCCCTCGTGTCACACTGTAACGCCTGCAGACCCTGCCACGACACCTTGACTCTTTGGGGTTTTAAAAGCTTACCGCCTGCATTGAACATCAACGTCTTTACGACTAGAATCACAAACAGTGGCTATAAGTCAAAACCCACAAAGCCGCCAGCCTCGTACTGTCTAATGAAGTGACCACTGCTCGTGGGCTCCAGCTCAGGACAGCAAGAGCTAACAAATGCGACGCATAAACATACTGAGCTGGACCCTTGTAACCCTAGTGACGCACTGCCCTCCTTCATGTCCAATATAAGAAGCTCTATGCCACGTTTGGAACCTGCTGAAGTTCTCCCGTGGGATATGCCCATTAGCAGATTTAACTATTACATACAAAATAATAAACATTACTAATAAATAAATAAATAAATAGATAAATAAATAAATGATGATGATGATGATGATGATAATGATGATGATGGTGGTTATCTATCTTACCAAAATCTGTTTTGGCACAATTTCCATCAATAATAAACAAATAGTAATCATGATCTATTTGTTTATTATTGATGGAAATTGTGCCAAAACAGATTTTGGTAAGATCATTTTATCGCAGCAGTTGCAATATTCTGGTAACAGCTAATGCCTTGATATGCAAATGCATTTAGATATCGTTTCTACAACCATTAGAAAAGAAGGACTTTAAACATTCTCTCTGTTCTGTTCCTACAGGAGCCTTGGGTTGCCAGATATTACATCAGTAATGACTGTAAAAAGCAGAACATAATTCCCAAACACTAATAAATGAGAAACCATTGTTGTATGATGTCTGCTCCAAGATATGCTGTAAAATGCTCACAATCTTTTTTATTACTGACTTGCAAAGCTTGAACGACACTGCAGCATTGAAGCATAGGGCATAGTTTAGTAATACACCCACATGCTGAGAATTAATGATGAATTACTTGGGCTATAGTGGGTTTAGTTGAATGCTGGAATTTTACTTGGTAGTTTAAACAGAAAAGCAAAAAGGCCTACCCTATAGATATATTAACCTGGAATCAAAGTCACTTCCAGGAGCTTGAGCTTACCTAACTGATCAAATCGGTCTTCCTGGAGGAAGGAGGAAGTTTGCTCTATTTTCAGGATATATATTCAGTCCTTAGAAATTACACTTTTAATAAATCAAAAAGATATACTATACACACACACACACACACACACATATATATATATTCATTACATTCGATACTCTAGGCTCTCAGATGAAAGCATTATGAAGTAGGCTATTGTTTTTTAAGAGCTTATAAGCTCCGTGTTATAAATTGTAAGCAAATGAATCAGTAGCCAGCTACAGCCATATCTGCTAGACCATTTTAAAAAAGCTGCAGTAGGCCTATGGAATTTGTGATTGATAAGTGATAATAGTTCATTTAATACATAAAAACCTTTCTTATAAATATCCAAATGCACGTTTCGGCTAGGCAGTTTTATGTATCTTATCATATTTAATGTTTCTAAAGTGAAGCATATTGTAAAAACAAAAGAAAAAAACAACATAAATCCAGTCACCTCGTACGGGGTCGCTGATGGTGCGGGTCTTGGCTTTGGTCTGGTCTTAGCAGCGGATGGTGAATGCAGTTCCGCGCCCCGCTGTTCCAGATATCACCAGCCTCGATCTCTTTCCCTCTCGCCGAGACACATCCGACACACATCAGCCACTCTCATCACTGATTCATTGGTAAGAAGGGAATCGGTGTCTTTACTTATTCAAAACGGTATAGGCTGGACTCCATCTCCTCCACCAAGGAGCCACACACTGACTGGATGTGTATCGGAACGCGGGCAGATTTGTGCCTGAGCGCCGGGCTGCGTAGCAGACTCAACTGTGTTGGGCGGAGTTTTGCAGCTACGTCAGGTGATCAGGTACATTAGGGCAGTGGTTCTCAAACTTTGTTGGCTTCAAAGCCAAAGTAGCGTACCCCTTTACCGGACTAAAACATTTTATAAATATAAGCATGGAAGAGGAAAACATAAATATAGCCAGTGGCCGTTCTAGACCAACTGGGTTGGAGGGGGGCAGCTGGGACCGGTTGTACTGTTAGAGGGGGGTCATCTACATTAGACATTAGACAATTTTTAGACTCCGCATTTGGGGGGGCACAAGGGGGTCCAAGCTTGATGACACAGGGGCACTGCCCCCCCCCCCCCCCTCCTCCAGAACCGCCACTGAATATAGCATTTGATCATAGTAGATAGTATTGAATGATAATGGTTGCTTCAAACATGAAAAAGTGACACAATAATATAAGCAAAGTGCCCAATTTGCCCTTTTAATAGCTCCAGGAGAAAACAGATTGGAATTTCAACGTCTTCATTGTCTATTTAAAGGCCTAAATAGATGCCGACTATTATTCTTACAGAATTGTCAAGTACGCCCTGTAGTACCTCAAAGTACCCCTAGGGGTACTAGTACCCCCATTTGAGAAACACTGCATTAGGGGATGTGAGGACTAAAGCAAGGTGCTCTCCTAAGCAATCCTCCCAGCCCGTAGAGTTGCTTGAATAGTATTTGCATTGTAATATCCACAAATTTGAATTGAATAAACACTGGTGAAGAGTGAAGATGTTAACAAGCAGGCAGTGCTCAACTTTTACCAACTGCTACACCCACCGAGGGGCCTTAAGCAAAAATAAGATAGATACCAATGTGGCAAAAAAGTAATGTACTGTATAGCAATGTAACAGTAATGCAGGCTCACAAAGTAGCCCTTGAGTGCTGTTGGTACAGGTCATGGCACAATGGGCCTCATACAAAAACATTTCAATATTTTTTCCTTAAACACAAAATCCTCCATTATGTCATAGCGCCCCCAGAACCACAAATGTTTGTTTTGAAGTGCAACGATACGGGGGAGGAGTAGAGAGGAGGGTGTATGTGTGGTGGGGTTATAGTATACAGTAGACCTATGGTCTATTATGGGTGCAAAGTAAAGTAGTATAGTAGCTATATGATAATATTATAGCTAATATAAGCAGTTGCTAGCATATGATAAATAATGATATGTAACGCAAATTGTAGGTAACTACATATTCCTCAGTGTAGTCTATGCCTCTTTAAACACAGGAATCAAAAGCAGACTCCTGTCCTAACAATCTCCAGTGCTAGCATCTTTTGCAGGCCAGTTACATGAACTGCAATAGCTAAACGTAAAATACAATACATTTATAACATAAAGATATTGAATTTTGCAACCTACACATTTACAATATCAATTAACAACAATGAAATATTAGTGAATATTCGCCCCCCAGCTCCACCTCCCAACCCCCGAACTAGTCACAGCGGGACACTGTTTTCTATGTATATACAAACTCAGTTTTAGCTCTGTTTCGCTGCGTTATCCGTTAGCTTGGCTGTCATCACAGATTGCATTCTCCAATCCTTGACCCAACTCTCTTCTAGGTTCGCAATTAGTCATTCATTTCAGCACTTTTGAGTTCTAAATGTAAAACACTTACTGGACGCATTCTGAGTGGCAATGCCAGACCAAAGAGGTTAAAAGTGAGAAGGAGGTCGTTTGCAATCAAGTCCTTTGTCCTACGTCTGCATAGCCCATCGGCCAATCCTGAGGCACTACTGGCTCTGGCCGCTACCACCACCCACAGCCGCCATTGAATAATACACATGATATCCATGATAAACATATCATGTGTAACACAGCTTGCCATAAGGTAATGGAAAGTCCAGGGCATCATTGAAGGCTTGAATAGTGTCCCTATTATTAGACTACAGCACAAGGCCGAGAGCAATCACGGCAATCAAAAATCAGTGTAACTTTTCACAGGAGAAAAACGTAGGAATTTGGCAAGCAAACCAGTGGGAGTCCCAACTGCTGTAGAAACGCTGTGTGTAGATACATTTGAGAGCAGTGCTGTTGTATTAGAGACATTGTCCAGGGTGTTAGGGTGTTGTACATTCATCTCCATACTATAGTAAACAGTCCAATTATAGAGTGAGATGGGCATGTCGGCCGTAAACTCAACCGTGCTTTTTTTGGCATGGAGGTCAGTCTTTATTCCTGACTAGCATCCAACTGTATGTCTCTTCTTTTGGGTTAACCTGTTAGTAGTTAGTAGAAGGGATTGTAGCAGTAGAAAATGAGAGGGCAAGCGGAGGGCGTATCCATATTTCACAGCACATAGTGCACTGAGAGAGAGAGAGAAAGAGAGAGATCCTATTTGATTACTACAAATGTATGGTGTTTATAAGACTGAAATGGCATGTTCATGTAGATTTCTCTCAGCTCCCATGGCATATGAGTGTGTCATTTGTTTCTGAGCACCCTTTTTTCACAGCAGAGCCCTATCTGAGGACATTTCTTTCCATATGCAAGTGTTAGTGAGCACAAAATAGCCCTTGAGTGCTGTTGTTACAGGTGATGGCACAATGGGCCTCATGAAAGGCATTTTTTTTCTTGCATTCCTCGATTGTTGCTTCCAGAACCTCACATTTCTGCATGTTTCTAAATGCAACTGTTCGGGCAGGAGATCCCAGATGCAAGGGGTTTGAGTTTAAAACCAAGACGTGTTTGTAACACTGAATTAGCATTATTGATGTGCACATTTGATTTGATTTGAAATTTGATTAAAAAAAACATAGAACATACTCATGTAACTGTACAGTAGCTCACCAGTAACTGATCAGGTTTAAAAATATACTGTGTTTGCTGTGTGTGTCACTGTTGTGCTCTGGGTAATCCCACCTTTATCACATGATGACAGCTCAAGTGTTAAACTAGCATAATTTTGTCCTGTCCCTTCTTGGCCTGAAAAAAAAGTCCCCCAGATGATTAATTTTTTATGGACCATACAACACTGGGCACAGTTTCACAAATCCCCCACTAGTTTCATCAGCTTGTACTGTTATATTGTTCTATCAAAATCCACTAAGAAAACTTTTGAAGCCTTGACACATGGAACTACTGTGTTCCAGGATCACACTCTCCATGTCATCCTTATAATTCGTTTATGGCTGTACATGGAGCTTCTTTTAGCAAGTGGCGACAATTTACCTTCTGTGCATTTCATTACCCTTAAAGGGGTAATGTATGGAGGGGGTCCCTCCATACAACAATAAGTATGTGCACAGGAGCAACCAATATGGTGTTGGCACATATGGACAAAATTTCGGGGTTCTAAATAGAGTTGGGACCGATCCAATATCGGTAACGGGTGCCGATACAGACGTAATTCACTCATCGGAAATCGGACCGATGTTACCGATCCACAAACTGATCCAGATTCCGCATGATGATAGTTTTGGTTGTACAGTTCTACTCGTAGGCTACGTAGCTGTGAGCCAAGGGCTGTGAGCCCTTGGCCCCAGCGTTATGTGTGTATACTGTTCGCTACATAGGGAATGGAGACTCAGACTGGGAGGTTTTAGTTGTTTACTTTACTACCTTTTCACAATTCTACTAGACTAGAATTTAGTAGAATGTTGGAATATTAGCGCAGACTGTTAATACTTAATATTCATTCAAACCTTAAGAAATCAGGGCGGGTGGAAAGTCACACAAAAAAATCGGTTGGTCCAGACATCTGACCTCCAGAGAATCTTGAGTCTTCCAGACAATGTGCACAGATAAATTGCACACGGCCCCATTTGAATTTTTAACAAGCTGGGAAAAAATGATTGAATGTGCAATTGAACCTCATCATCAGCTGATGTTGTGAGGAAATAATAAGTAATTTTTTGAAGTGTGTCTACATCTGAAGAATATTAGCCAGTAGACTGTCACACCCATCCCCGTATTAAAATGTCCACCTGTCTTGGCGTGGAATAAACCAGGATATTCTAATAATCAGCAGCAGGATTACACAGACCTACACATAACATACCCATACACATTAGTCTTGTGTGGCTAGACTTATAATGCTATCATATAAAACATCTGGGGACATCTACAGTATGATACAATTTATCTTAAATGTGGGTGGGGGGGTAAACAAAAGGAGTTTGAAATTTGTAAACCAATCCAACACCTTGTGAAGGCGGATTCAAAATAGGGGAGGTGATTCCCACAGGAAAATGCAGCAGTGCTCATGTCAACATAGACGTCAGAATATTATTCTAATGTCTATGGTCCCACCGAGAAAAGCTAGCTTTGTAGCAGCAACATGGCAGAGAAGTCACCGCAAAATTAAATGTTAGAAATGTTTATTGCATTTGCAGAGAACATGGAAAGCCTACATTTTCAAGCTAATTATGCTATATAAAAATATATATATTTCGCTGTTCTATTTAAGACAAATTTTACACAGAATCTCCCCAGAAATGTACTCTCATTACATAGTGCAGTGGTCCTGTCTGGCCCCGCAAGACTGCATACAGTACACAGACGCACAACCAGCTACTACTAGCATACAGACGAGCAGAACTGAACCTATAATCACCATGGTGACAAAAGAGACCAGCCTATCAATTCGTTGGATGGAGATAGAACACTTTGTCACCCTAAAGGAGGGGATCAAGAGTGAGGACCTTCTCTCTTGCTCCTTCACCTGCTCTTAAAATTGTCTCTCAGCTCTGCAGTGAGGATTCAGAATGCAGAGCACTCTGATTATTCTGTGAACATTGCCCAATCATGCCACAGAGACACAAGGTGACCCATGGAATTGGAAGGCTTACACTTCCCCTGCTGTACTCAAAGAGGAAAGTGCCACAGCTGAGTTTTGAAGCCAGTGATAATGTGCTAAAGATGCAGTGTTGTTAATGGCCACCAAATAGCTAGCTCCAAAACATAGTAACTACAGAGAACTACAAAGTCAATAAGATAAGACTCCTTTAAAGGTCTCAGTAGCTAAATTCACCTCTTTTAATGGATGTGATGAGGTATGTTTGTAAGTTATTGCTCCATTATATTAGGGTTTAACAAGAAATATCTTGCAAACGTGAGAAAAAACTTTCTACGTTATATATGTTGTTGTGGTCCTTTCTACAGATGAATGGGCATGGGTATTACACATTCCTGCAATTAAAACATGCTAGCATTCCAGCCTTTCTAAAGAGTGTGTTTCACATGCAGATCACAAATGTGGACAAATACAGTATGCCAATAAAACACAAAAAAGCAAATGAGTTGTCTGGTATAACAATGACTATTCACTGAAAAAATTTTCCCGAGCTGTTCATATCTCCCTGGCGTCTGGGGTGGTCTCTCAGATCCAGGATTGGTCCTGCTAATTTGGAGCAGGTGATGTGAGAAAGTTTTATAATTTTGTTTTGTTCACACATTCACAGCTGACAGTGTACCATCTGCTGTGTGTGTGAGGCACTAGCAGATAGACTACTATATTGCCTGCAGTAGCAACACTATATCCAGCACATCTTTTGTGCTGGATATTTGTGGGATAAAAAAAAAAATAACTCTACTATTGAATCTCAAGCAACCTATTAAAAGAAAGTGATCACATACGTATAGATGTTATACAGTAAATAAAACTTTAAATCCTTAGCCACTTTAGCATCTACAGTATATGAGATATCATTGTTATATCACGTCAATTCATTTACTATATACTAGGCTATAATGTAGGCATCAGAAAATGTAAGCTTTTATTGTGAGACAATGTGAGTGTCACTTCTTTGTAATGGCGCCCTCACTGCAGGAGTTCATTAGTGGGCTCTTGGCCTCACACTAGCTGGAGAGTGGGCAGTGAGCCTTACTCTGATAGCCATAATCTTTCCCCACAATGGCAAGCTGTGAACGACAGTGTAATCAGATGACCGCGCTCTTCTTGGTTTAACTAGCTCATTCTTACTGCCTCTCCACCGGAGCCGCAGTGTGAAAGGCAGAGGTATTTTTAGCCCTGTTATTTGGAAGTGATTGAGGTGCATGGCTTAACTGTCAAATCTGCGAAACCCTTCCTCAAACATGAAATGCCTTTCCCGTCTGAAATCTATAAGGTCTATTTGATTGATTTTAGATTTACTATTGACTTTACTCCTTTCAGTTTACTAATGTAAGATGCTATATCAAAAAATTCTTTAAAAGGATTTTTTTTTCGGGACAGTTATTTCAAACCAAAATGGACAAAGTGGGCTATTAAATGCATCTTTTACCAGATGCGTTATTTAAAACAAAGGTGATTACAGAGGTGTTGATGCTCCACATAGACCTATTAGCACCTAGAAAAGGTAGGATAGTCTAGTGGTCTGGGCGTTGGACTCCCAGCTGGAAGGTCGTGGGTTTGATCCCCAGAGGTGGCCTACCTGTAAGCATCCTTGAGCAAGATGCCTAACCCCTATCTGCTCCATGTAATAGCACCA
>JAOEHI010007427.1:0-35254 GCA_025447815.1 Percopsis transmontana | reverse complement strand
CGTACACGGGCCGGTGGGCCCCCCCCCCCCCCCCAATCTCTCGCACACAGAACACCTTGTTAAAGTTTACGGTTAATTCTAGATGTAAAAAGATATCAGGTTGGCTTTTATTCGGGTCCGCTGTTGATTGACACGCGGCGAGGGCGGGGCTGGTGGACAACAGTAGCAGCTGTTGTAAGACAGCCGCCCTTCATGCGTTTATCCTGCCTCTCAGACACATTCATTTAATAATTAGCACACTTTCAAACAAATCTCAGATGCAACAGTACGAATCTACGTCAATTGTTTGTTTAGTTCAGCTAACATGCAGTAGAAAGCTAGGTTTCGTGCTCTTTCTCTCTCATACACTCCCTGTAATGCATACAGTATGTGTGTGTGTGTGTGTGTGTGTGTGTGTGTGTGTGTTTGTGTGTGAGTGCGTTTGCAGAAAACACCGCTAGATTTTCCCTCCATCACCTTTTGTGGGACAGCTCCATCCCAACAGGCCACTAATTCTCTCTTTAAGCTGTACTCCACTTAACATTTGAATTTGCTGTAATTATGTTTCCATTATGTGTCCAATTCCCAATTTTCCATCCCTTTACCCTCAAAGCCATTTCCCCGTCTAGGCTGTGGCACAGCATCACATCGTGATGACTTACTTCTCAATTTGTAGGCTCATGAACACAGATATTTTAGTCGTTAGACTTGATGTCTGTTATTGCGGCCCGATGACGTGAGCGGTGATTTATGGGTAATGTAGTTTGGTGAGGTGACTGATGCTGTTTGGAGACCTGGGTCCCTGTTATAGGGAAGGAACAAATTTGTCTGTAGCCATGATTCTTTCCTCCCTCACTCTATCTTTTTATACAAACCATACATCTCCTCCGGAGTAGGAGTGTATGAGTGTGTACATTTGAGCACAACGCTCTCTCTCTCTCACAGACACACACACACACACACACAGGTCTTAAGCTTGGGTGAATACATTCATGTTTATATACCCGATTAAAGAGACAGATGCTAGGCTACATCCCAAATGTATTACCTACACAGTACATACCTGTGTGTGTGTGTTTGGTGTGGGGGGGAACCTGTGATTGAGGGATAAGGAAGGGAGGAATAGGATGGCGTCAGAAACAAGGGAGGACTCACCGTCTAGTGGAAGATTTTAATTAGTCATGGAAGAAGTGGTGTGGCCCACAATGACAGACCTTGCTTGTCCCCTGGACTTACATGAGAACTCCCCTCTCTCTCTCTCTGTTTCTCTCTCTCTTGGATTTATATCTCTCCTTCCTTTTGGTTTGGTCAAACTCTCTCTCTCTCTCTCCCCTTCCTCGATACCTTGTTCTCTGCCTTTGTCTTTCCTGTTTCTTACTGTCGCTCCCTCCCTCTCTCACATGCTGCTTCATGCTGCCCCCATTTTCTCAGAGTGACAGCTGAGCTCTGACAGCCTTTTGCATTTAATTTCCCCCACCACAGAGGTAGAAAGGGCGGGCCCCGGGGCCTTGTTTAAACAAACGGGTCCGCGTCGTTCACAGAGGGTGGCGGCATGCCATAACAAACCCCCGGCTCCCGGCTCGCCGCTAGCGCGCGACGGGGGCTCCGTTACAGTGAACGAGGGCCAACTGGGCCTGCCGTGGCCGTTGCCACGGTGACCAGACGGCAACATCACCACGGTGAGGTGTGGAGTGACAGCAGATGGGAAGCAAACTGCATGGAACCACCTGGTGGGACTGTTTGACTGTTAACGGCACAACAGGGAAGAGAGTCTATTTTGGTCTTTGCTCTGAAAAACAAGACACACTTTTAGAGGAAAAAGAATGTCAGAAATAGACAAAATATGAGGTTGTAGCATAACAGTGTGTATTTTGTGAGTGGCTGGGACTAGGTCAAGTCAGATTTATTCACAAAGCACCGAGTAATGTGCCCTAAAGGCATCTCCACATTCAATCAAAAGTAATGTTGGGGAGCTTGTGAGCGCTGGTGGGAGGAGGCAACAGTGACACTAAAAACAAAGAAAACAGTAGTCACAGCTTGCACAGTCATGTAAGTGGACACATTTTCTCACAAGTTCAGCAAGTCTAGCCTCGAACTGATTCATAAATGAGCAGAGGAACGTTAGCTTGGGCTTTTTTTGTTTTGGCAGATAGCAAACAACTTTTGCGCATCACAACTACCATAATGATCACTTTGTCTCGTTGGTATTACAATAAACAATAAATAGCCAATCACATGATATTTATCAAACCTTCAGTCATACTGGAGGTTTCTGGAGTATTTGAGTTGTTTTTGCTAATATTTACAGTATCGTCATTTGCCTGCATTTTTTAGAAGATATTGGTAACCATCAGCCAGTTCTGCGACTGCCATGCAGGTCACCTAGCAATAAAACACAAGTTTCCGTGGTGTGTATCAGCCATTAATTCTGCAGTGTTGATTTTTAAAAGCTCGAACAAACCTCTCATACATCTTTCTATGTATATCCCTCTTATTCCCTTCCTTAGTCATCCTGCATCACTCTAATTGGAGAGAGATACTTGTTAATATTTGTTAAAGTTATCATAAAACAAGTATTAAATCTCTAAATCGAGCAATAAAATTGAGCAACACAAATCTAATTTAAGAAAGGAATCTCTCCCCGTCCACCAAAACCAAATATCGGATTCATTTGCTTTTCCAAACAGCTCCTGAACCTCAGGAATGCCATGCGCCATTTTGCCAGCCGTCCTTCCTCGTTAGAATTTGAGGAAAAAGATGTAAAAAAAAATGCACTCCTTCCGCCAACAAGTCCAAAACGTTCATTTCTGTTGGCCATGCAGTTTTAACTCTTTTATTTGCCTAATTTAAGCTGACCGGGAAAACTGAGAGGAGAGATTCCTAACGTCTTCTATTCACATTAATAACCCAATAAGATCATGTTTCCGATCCTCAGCTTTAATTTTTGGGTTCTTGATGTTTTAACGTTAATGTGAAAACATCTGTAGGCTATGAGTATTTCCAGGTCTAGAGAGAGAAAGACGCATAGACAGAAAATGACCTTAAAAAACATTAAAAGCCACTGAGAAGAGAGAACTTCGTTAACTAGGAGTTAGTATTAGACATTGAATGAATAGTCAAGTGACTTGATTATTAAGTCCATGTCACATCCCAAGTTTGTAACTGTAAGAAAGTCATGGTGATTATTATGTTTTCCTGAACTCGAGGAAGGTTACCACTGCCTTTACATGTCACAGCTTATAGGTGGAAGCTGGCAGAAATTATATATTTATGGCTGCCTATTCAATATTTTCAACTAGAGTGATGAATGGAATAATTTTCTCATTGCTGATAAAAGACTCCTATCTGCGTGAGAGAGGGAGGGAGAGAAAGATAACCAAATAAAAATGTTAAAGGGGATAGTAGAAAAAGAGTCAGAGAAATGAAGATTGAGTGATGTAGGGCAGAGAGAGAGAAAGTGAGACTGAGTGGTTAAGGTCGAGTAAAGCTGGTTGTAAGTTTGGGAGATTTCTAAACAGTCCAAACAGTTTATCCTCGGTGTCTTGATAAGATCTCCCTGCTACAAATAAAAACACATTAGCAGTTTGTTTCCAAAAACCTTCCTCGAACCTGCTGCTACTCCCGGCATGCACTTAACTTTTAGTTTCCATACAAGTGGCCAGATCTGCTCAAAGATAACACAAAGGACCACTGCACCTTTTCTATGACTCTTTCCAACTGGCCCTTCCCAATCCACTGTTGATCTACACGTAATCTGGGTCACTTTAGGAGCCAACATGGTCACATATCAAGCTCCATACAAGTCCAATTCCTTTTCTCGTACTATGATTCAGATGTTTTGCTTGTAATGAGCGGGGTACTGGTCTTTCTCTTTTAATTAGTGTACACTTATTAATTAATTACTTTCTTTGTTGTCCACTTAGTCTCAGTGTGAACTGTAAGATTATGCTTTAGGTTTGCCTGCTGTGGTTTTGCTGTGGTTTAGCAGCGGTCCGTGTGATGAAATCCGAAGAGATTTCAAGGGGTTCGACATTAAGATGTATTGATGAACTCAAAGCAAGTGGTCATCTAAGACCACACCTTTTGAACCTTCAAAATCTAAAGTGATATACTGTTTTATGTTTTATGTTTTATTTATCTGTTGGTCGATAACCGTTCATACACAAAGAAGACATTTCGAAGGCACTATGGTTTTTACTGGGTATGTCCCAGACTGGGACAGTCCTGTAATCCTCTGATGGTTGTCTTTTTCCTTAGTCTTAAGGAGATATTTATGAAGAGGCAATGCTGGCCTTTAGCGTTGGTTTGTTTAGTTGGAGGAATCCTCAAACGATCATGCAGTTCTTTATTCCCTTAGTGAGTATGGTTGGTTTGACATCCCTGATTACACCCCTAGGGCCAGTGAACATAGGAGGCGTTGTATGGCGAAAGGAGCCTCTAAGTCTGATAGATTAACATTAATACGGACTGGGGGAGAAGGCTAAGCATATTAAAGGTAATTTCCTCTTCATGGCTATCGAGGGAAAATGCAACGGGCCATTGAACGTAGGGCCACACATGGATGAACGAATGCACTCGCCTATGCAGACGTTCGCTGGCAAAATGATACACGCACGTACACGGAAAGAATATACTGTATAGGCATAAACGCACATACATAATGTGGACGCACACAAACATCCAGAGACACACCAAATGAGATGGCATTGTATATGTACTGCACTATGCAGACAGGCCTATTAAAAAAGCCAGGGAATTTATAACTCCCCGTATGGTGATTAGGGATTGTGAATTTGGTTGCTCCCAGTTTTAGGTTCTTGTCACATAGGGCCTGTTTTCTGTCTATAAATCCACTATAAATCTAACGGCCAAGATTTTTTTTCTCCCTTTATTTTATGGAGGTGATCGCTTCAGCCAATATAGGATTAAGACCATTTAATGTACATTTTTTAGTACCTCTGACTAAATATTTGACAGCCCTCTCTCTAGGATAATAACTATACATTTCCATTTCTCATTGGTTTACATCTTAATATTTCTCAAATGTGTTTCCTTTTCCAAAAACAGCAGAGAGACAATCAAAACATGTACGTACATGAAAAGGCAGTAGTGCTATCAGGATTGTCACAGAATGACGTAGGTCCTGGCCAAAACATCCCTGTCACTGTTCTGTCAAAAACCTCATTAAAGTCAATTAGTGGCTCATTAACCATCGTGAAGCTAAAATCTTCCCCTCTATTTCTCCTTCGCTCTCTCAATCCCATTGCTGTTTTCTCTCACTTTCAACCTCCCTATGTATTTATGTTGAATTTGTGGCCTCCAGGAAATCAGATCCCCACAGTGACAGAGTTTGGGTTTCCATGGAGACCTTTGAATTCTTATCTGCTTCTCAAACATGGACTGGAACATAAACAAGCAGCTCATTCACATGTTTAGCTTTCTATTCAGCCCTCACTTCAAGAGCAAAAGCAATAAATACATTTGCACATATAAAGTGTATAAGTTTAGAACAACGTAAATACATACATTGACTGTAAATGCTCTAGTACATGCACACACACGGACACACATGCGTGTGG
This sequence comes from Percopsis transmontana, assembly GCA_025447815.1. Lineage (NCBI taxonomy): Eukaryota > Metazoa > Chordata > Actinopteri > Percopsiformes > Percopsidae > Percopsis > Percopsis transmontana. Next base: position 29,696 of record JAOEHI010007427.1, on the reverse strand, counting down.
TTTTATGTGGTTTGTGTCATGCTATGTTTAATGTTGTCACATGCATATACATTCAGAAGGCCCCAGTTATATATTATTATTATATAAATTAGGTAAATTACAGTACATTAAGATTACATTTAGGATGACAACTGGTACCACACAGAAGCTACTATTGTGATTGTGTGCATTTTGTTTGATCTGGAGTTCTCTGGCCAGGTAGCTAGCAATATCCACACGCACACACAAACATATATACAGGATTTTTTACGTATTTATTTTACCCAGAGCAATCCCATTTAGCTAGCTTTCATTGCAGGATATTAAAAGCGCCAGCAGGACGCAGGTTCAGGTTGCGTGGCTCTGTGCGGTGTGGCATGTTTGTGTACCTTGGAAAAGCCCTGGCCTCTCCCAGTGAGGGGAAAGAAAATCAACAAAACAAATGAGGAAAGGATAAAGGCTTCTTATTGATTGGGATTAATTGCTAATGGCGTCACGGTTAGAAATAATAAACAGGTTAGTAAAGAGTTTATTATAAGGTCAGATGGTTTTGCAGTAATCAACAAGAGCTCTGAATTATATCTTTTGACGAATAGGGTATTTTTGTATATGAGTTATTCAGGTTACTGTTATGTATGCACACAAGTGAAAACTGGGTAGTCTATATGTGTGCATCGACCGACAATGTTAAAATTGATGTATTACATTTCTAGAAATGTGTTTATAATGTACATTTTTGCATAAATGTATGTTAATATGCATGTGTAAATTGTGTGTGACTGCTTATGTATACGTACACAAACTCTGTGTCGGTATATCTTGAAATCACTACGCTACGAATGATATCCAGGAGAAGGAAGAAGAATACAGCAATAGCAATAGCTTTACAATATTTGTCAGGATATAGCCCTGTGGCATTATCGCCACGTGCTGTTTTAGATGTGGTTTAGATGCACCGTGGATGTGGAAGTGCTTTCGAAGCTGATTGAGGTTTGGCCCTGTTTACTTTACAGTTATAACGGGATTGCTATTAAAGATGCCATGCTAATGTGTCTGGTGAAGGATGAGTTGACAGGGAAACGAACTGATCAATAACATCATGGGTGAGCAGAAAATAAGAATAGAGTTCAACAATTTCAAATCTGTTAATGTATGACATACTGTACGTTCATCATGTATTGGTTGAATTTGCTGATTTTGTCTTTATCTTGTTAAATTTGAGATTGAGATTTTAATATGTGCTGTTAACCGATATTAGCTGTTATATATATTAATATACCATACTGTATATGAATCTATTTCTCTCTCTCTCTCTCTCTCTCTCTCTCTCTCCCCACACCATAGCCATTCACAGTCTTGGCGTTAAGATATATAGTGTTTTCTTTGGTTCCCCTCCCATTGCTGTCGGGTTTAGTTTAAAAGCTCTACAGCGCTATACATTACCTAGGGGGGCCGAGGTGGGACTTAACATTATGTCATCAATGGATCGGAGTTCTGCTTCTGCCCTTAAAAGCCCCATGATGATGGACAAAGGCATAATCAAACAGAACAAAGAGGAAAGAGAGCTGTTCCTTACTCAGTGCACACGCATGTATATAAAGCCTTTGCTCAATCCAGAGGGACACTACAGCGCAAAGTAAAACATACTCAGCGTAAATATGCAGTGTCTGGTCTAAATTTGGAATCTGGGATTAGAGGTCATATTGTTATCGGAGATGATTTGCTTGGTTGACACCTTGTCGAGCTTGAGACAGTGTGGCCATACAGTCGAGGAGAGATTCTGGATCATTTGTGGCTGTAATATGCATAGCGTTTAGCCAATAATCAAACATACCCACAGACACAAATGCCGTGTCACCAAGGAATCTAGACATAATATCCTAAATTAAATATATGTATTGAGTAGCCTATTTTCTGAAGGGATCTGCTGTGCCCATGCATAAGTCTTCCTTTGTGCTTTGTTGTTAAATGATGCTCTTCAACTGTCCCTCAGGAGTGGTGTGATACGAGAGCATAATTCCTATGCATTGCTGCACTGAAACTGCATATTTTTACTGTATAGACACAGTATATATCAATGTTTTGTTGATCTTTTCGTGGTTGGGCTGTGGTTGATAGCTACAGATATTCTCAGTGGGGAACTGGCTAGTCTTCTTCCAGCCAAAGAGAAGCTACATGGAATCAGTTTGGAACACAGTGTGTTGCTAATTCACACCTTAGTAGTATTTGTTGAGGGGATTGTCTAATTCTGTAACGGCGTTGTGGTGAGGCGAGTGTAGGCGCGAGCCAGAGAAAAACACAGAGGAAGACGAAGCGACGGTGTACGCTGTAAAGCGTAGTTTAATTGAAAAGTAACACAAGTGCTGTTGGGGAAACTAAATAGTGTGAAAAATTAAAACGAAGGGAGGCACAGAGTAATTCGTTGATTAGTTTGGTTAATTTGTCACGATCGTGACAAATTCATGAAACTAATCAATGTTCGCAGTGTGGCTATAGATTTAGATCAGTGACCCACTGTGTTAGCCTGTTTTCTACCCTGTAGGCACCGACACCCAGATAGCTAAGTATGGGAATTCTAAGGTGTGTCTGTGCAATATAGCAGGGGAACAAGAAAATACGCTTGTGCACAATACATGTGGAGATCCAAATATTCACACATACCCAGAAACATAAATTTGCTAACACATCAGGGTCAGCTTGGTGGCAGGAGTCTAAGGGAGTTTAAAGCAGAGATTCTCACACACACACACACATGTGCACAGTGATGGCTACACACTACACACACTCTACAGGAGCTCTCGTGAGTGCCGTTACTGTAACAACAGTGTTTCCCTGTCAGAGTAATGTTGTAAAAACAAATTAGCACCATGATTAATGGATGGGAATCACAGTCAGCCAATTGTCCTGTGTTGAAGATGGGACGCCCTCAGACTGCATGTGGCCTACAAACACACACACACAGTTAATAATGTAATTGTGAGGACTTTCCTTTCACTTCATTCATTTCTAACCCTTGACCCCAAGCTTACCTCTGGTTATATCATGTTATATTTACCGTGCAGCCCAGCCTAAACCTTATACTAATGTTTAATGCCTGTTCATGTGGAGGCTGCATGGAAACAGTCCTCGCATTTTATATGTTTTTGTCCTAGGATAGTAGTTCAAATGCCATGCCGAATGTCAAGGTAATTTCTGAGTTACTTCTGCAAGCTACCAACAGATTATTTCCTGTACCCTTGTCATGCGCTGTCATGGAATCTGCCCAAACCTTGCTAATAACATCGGGGGCCAGCACTGTTCTCAGAGGAATCAAATGAAAAATATCCAACGTCACCAATTAGCGAAACCTAAGAGAGAGAGAGAGACAGATCAGGCGGAAGGGCTGATTTGATTAGAATTATTTTACATTAACATCATTAGGAAGGTAGATTAATAGGACAGAGTGAACTTTTCAGCGGCAGCTGACGGGGTAGTGAAGAATGTTCCGGTACCCACTCCAGCTAAATTCAAACGAAAGAGATATCCTTTTTCAGAAAATTACCCACCTGTGACATTCATCATCCAAGCAAATATTGACCACCATTTTAGATCCACAGTGATGGATGAGAATCTTTTTTCAAATATTGTGAACCTTTACACTTACAGCACAGACTGAAACCTCTAACTTCTCTATAGATCGAAGCGAGCCAGCACGAGCAGCCCCAGTTTCCTGTCAACATTTATTCTGGAGCGATCCGCCAATTACTTTTAATGTAGCTAAGAAAACATAATCGTGCGGGGAGATTCTAAACAGAGGAAGGCATAAATCTTCAGCGTTCTGATGACCTCATAAGGGAGGTGCAGACCTTCTTCGTCCTGGCCTGGTCTGTCTTGATAGTGATGTTGATGGGATAGGAGACAGACTGACGGGCCACAGGTACGGGACCCTATAGGAGCGCGGTTGATTGACAGGCAGCTGGGAACAGACGTCCCACCTGTCAGATGGTGGATCGTTAACATGGTGGAGGGAGATGGCAGGAAGACTGCTGAGTGATGGACAGATATATGAAGGGAGGGCATTAAAGACCAAGAGAGAAAAATGGAGGTAGAGCTCAGGTAGGGGTCGAAAGTGAGAGATGGCGGGATAGATGAAGTGAGGGATGTTTTTTGAGAGGCCTGGGTCCCCCTGGTAGCCAGTGTGGATGTAACCTAACCAGCGAGAGTAGTTAATGGCATTTTATATAACTGTTTAAGCAATCATTGGACACGCAAAACCTTTTTTTACAACATCCGAGTGCCGCGTGGTTCGGGGATTTAACAACAGAGTACAGCAGAGGGGATTAAAAAAAATAATAATATGCAAACTTGGGCCAAAATCTACATTTTCATTTGGCAAAGCAGTTGGGCTTGTGCATAATCCGTGGCGCACCTCAGGTTTCATGTATGACTAGGGTTCAGCCACAGTGGCCCCTGCTACTTTGTTTAACTGGCACAGAGCTCTTTGCAGGCTCGCTGAATGAGCCTATATAGCAGACCACCGCTATGACTGTTTCCCCCGCAGGTTCCCAGTAGACTTCATAGTACAGAGAGAGCCTCCTGTATTCTGCCTGTGGGTACTGATGGATTCAAGCTGCTGAGATACTCACTGGCCTGAAGTGTGGCAATTCCCTAAGATCCTCTGCTGTAGGAACACAGGCAAGCACACACATATCTACTTGAGTCGCTCTTTATTTGCCCACGTTGGATTGTCCTGTACATTTTCACAACCCCTGACACACAGAGGGCCCTATTTTCAGGGTCAAGACACAAGCGGAGGCTCACAGCCCAAGCTCACAGCCCAAGCTCACAGCCCAAATTGATATAAAGTGTGGTAATTCCTAATTTCAGGACATGTGGCGGTAATCTGGCCCAACAGCCGCCAATCAAATTATAAATTATGGCCAATCAAATTATAAATTATGGCCAATCAAGTCAGCTCCTCTCATTCCCTTTAAAAGCAGCACACTCTCTGTCATGGCGAACTGGCAATTTCGTAATGGACAGCGAAAGTCTTTCCTGCGCATTTCATGAACACAGCAGGAGATCTTAAATTGTTGTGATCAATTAGCCAAGGCAATCAGTTAATACTTTCAGGATGAGGTTAATTAAAATATTGAAATCCCCGTCACCATGTTGTTTTTCATGACGCACATGCTGGAAGACAATAATACACGTGGATATATTTAGTTTTGTGATTAAAAAGCTTAAGGACCGTAGTCATTCGTTAAATTATTAAACAAATAGGCCAACTGTGCTTAGTGCACCTTCACCTACACGCCTTTGTCTGCACTAAGGGGGAGATGCTAGCGCAATATTTGGTTTTATTTGACACCAAACTAGCTTGACACACTCTCTACTGCGCCCCCACACCCATTTCGGCGAGCTGGGAAATTAGCAAACACGCCCAGGCTAGAGAAAAAACACCGTGCACACTACTAAATTGTCACTACGTCTGTGACACATCGATTCCCAAAGTTGCCCACCGACTTGGGATTCGAACCAGAAACCCTCCTGTTATCATAATTTAGTTCTTTTACAGGGTCTGTAATCTGTTTTTTTTTTCTCTGACTCAATCAGTGCACATTCAGTATGTTAGTGTCACGATCGGCGCGCACAGGCCAATGCGCGCTCCCTGCCTCCCTTCCTCACCTGTAGGATGTTTAGCCCTACAGGTGCGCCTCCTAAGTTTTGATTAGTGGACTATTTAAGTTCCGCCAACAGCACAAGGTGCTGTTGGTCATTGTTTTGGCTTATGCCCTGTACGTGTGTGTTCCTTTTATTAAAACAACGCTTAAAAGCATTGCACACGCAATTTCGCCTGTGTGTGTTTCTCTGGCTCGCGCTTGCTCTCGCTATCACACACACAGTCCCTACAGTTAGAAAGCTTATAGGAAATACAGTATTTCAATAATGAATAAGGTAACTACGGTACTCTAACAGTATAGCTGTGTTTCATACCTAATACATCACTGTCAAAGCAGTAATCAAGGCCCTCTTGGGTATTATTCATATGATAAACAACACTATCAGAAGCCTAACTCTGGCCCCAAATATCTTACTGTAAATCATCTTATTTAGATTAAAAGAAACAAAAAACAAAAACATGTTTGCTCGCGGCTCTGAATGTTTATGAGCTAACACTGCAATGATATTAATCATTCAGTTCCTCTCCAAAGGAACAAAGTTGTCAGTAAATAGCCGGGAGCCAAGCCAGGACTATGTACCGTAGATGTCCCTTGTATTTATTCTATCTAGCACTCTGGGACTAGCTGTGAAAGCACCCTCTGTCTAATCAGGATAGAATATTCTGGATGAGTTAGTCTGAATATTTCATCTGCCAGCAGTCCAGTGGAAAGGGATGTTTTGGTCACAAATGCTGTTTCAGACAAACCCAACATGACTCACAATGCCCGGGTCATAAATTGAGAGAGCTAATTTTAATGATTGCTGCAAATTGTTTGCAGTGAAGTACGGGGAATTCAGATTCAAGTTCATTGATCAAGTCAGTCAACACTTGCCTGAGTGTAAAAACCTGTTTATAAGACTGCAATGTTATATATGAGTGGGATAGAAGTGTATGTAATGTCTGGGGAACTGCCTCCATCTCTCCCCTGCTGCTCACCTGGACTCAGTTGCCTTATGTTCATCTGTTGCACCTGCGGGGAGGATATATGTGTGGGGGTTTGGGGACGTCTGAGTGTCGGACATTGTTGTGTTAGTCTTTAGAACTGCACGTATGTTGATAATGGCAAATAGCCAGAACTATTTCATTGTTTATCCTCGTATTAAACGCCACGCTTCACCTCGCGCTTCGCCTCGCGCTTCGCCTCGCGCTTCACCTTGTGCTACCCCACACATTGTGGTCCTGCATGTCTGTGTCCTTGTTTCGCTTGCACCTACACTCAACCCAACCATGCTCTTACAATATATAAAACACCAGATGGTCTTTCCTCCAAACCAAACTTTATATAAAGTCAAATTTGTATATTATTACTTACCTAATGACTGTATATTTTACTTTTTTTATGTTTAAAAGTTTTACAACTTAGTACCAATCTCAACTTGCTCCACAAATATCTGTATTCCTGTCCGTGTGTGTGTGTGTGTGAAACTGAATTGCCTACTGAGTCTTAATAATTTACAGGGTCTGTAACTTATGTAACTTACTTAACTGTGTAACTTATGTATATTGCCCTTACTGCTCCGTATGTTCAATTTAAAAAGGCCACATTCAACACAGAAAAATAGCATTAAATTCAAGAAATCTTTTTTTTCTTCTGTATTTACATATATGACACCAGAGTTATCCTGTGGAACAAGGTGCACTATACATGTCCAAAAAACAATCCAGGAAAAGGCCACTAAAAATAACTGCATAACCAAATGATAATATTTTCACAGTGCACTGTACTTGCACATAAGCGTGACTGGCTGACAGAAGGAAAATAGACGAAGAAGATTTTTCGAAGTATTTTCTTTAGCGCTCACTTCATTTACCATGAAAATATTGTATCAAGTGGAGCGGGGCGAATACGCGATTAAGGAACGAGGGTGCAAACGTCGGCTTGCGGTGGATATGATACCCTGCAGCAATGGCTGAGTGGAGACAAGAAAATGCCCAAAAAGACGTCAGAGATGCTCTCCTGAGCGAGTCTGGAGAAGAGAGTTTATTGTTACCTACTGGCTGCACTTATCAGCAAAGTATGGATTCATTTAAAGCATTGTCATAAGACCGTGGCGCTGGCTTGTGCAGCGTAGCCAGTAGTGTGTATTTTCTCCCTGAAAAAACGGTAAATGTCCTCAGGCGTTTGCGAGAGGCCACACACCAGACTCAACCGTGTTTATAAAACGGCATGTACCTGGCAGGTACCATGGCCATTTATCCTGACAACTCAGCCAGGCTAGATTGATAGAGTGCTGACAGCGGCGACTGAGCGATGGGTGGGAAAGGAAGGAAGGGAAAAAAAGAAGGACAAAATGAGTGGAGACTGGCAAGTGGTGGAGGAAAGCAGAGCAGAAAGGTGTGTAAACTAGCGTTGGACAGATAGATGGAAAGACCGGGGTGAGGCTTGACTGAGGTGTGTAGGGTCAGAAGAGAACATAATTGGGTGTAGGGTGATGTGGATGGCCGTAGGCGTGTGCCCCCGGCCTCCCCACCTCCAATGATAACTTGTGGTTTGCAAAATGTTCGTCAGAGCCACAAAGAGGCCTAAGAAACAACCTGCGCTCCGCGAGTGGTGCACTGCTCCATCACAAACAGGGACCCCGGACCCCTCGCTCTCACAGACGGAAATGTCTCTAAACCATATACCACCCAATTTATTCTGGCACAGCTCTAGAAACCAGGACTTTTATATGCATGGCTTCTACATCGCATTTTCGAAACCAGAGATGATGGACGAGGGTGGAAAAGCTACCTGCTGGTAAAGGAACGCTAGGCTTGTAAAGGGTGTACATTAACATTTGTTTGAGGCTTGCTGTGCCAATTAAAGGATTTGGGAATCAAATAAGGGCGGGCTATGGTGGGTGTTTTCTCTTTGGACCCCTTTCTTGTCGTTTCTACGGAAAGTCAATGAAGTCTCAGCCACTGTTCAGCTCTTGTCTCTGGTTCATACTTAAAGCAGTCCAGAACACGACCTGCAACCACAGATCACAAATACCAGTCTAAGAGAAAACAACCCAGGCCCTGTGTCTGTCCAGTTTCAGCCGGTCAAAACCTGAGGAGGAAAGAAATATAGAAGTGCTTGTGGGCCCTGTTTCGAAACAGTTCTGAATTACAAATGTATTGTAATTCAATACAATGTAACTAAATGCAAAAAAAATATATACTCCATCTCAACCTCACTTTTTGGCAGAAAGAAACTATTTGACAATCTTTTATTTTTTAATATGCTCTTTGGTACAGTCTAGCTTCCGTCAGCACCAAACATCTACAGGCTTCATGGACAACAAGTTGAGACACATGAGTTGAGACACAATGAACTTGAGGAATATTGAGGTAAAGAAGATATATACTGTATGTAGTCTCTAGGTTTTTACTAAAGTCCTTTGACTTAAAGACTTTTGAGCACAGCATCCACCTGACTAAGTACGGCACAGTGGAGGGGCGTGCTGTTTACCATCAGTAGACTGGGCTTACGTCATGCAGTTTCTATGTGTGTGTAATTGTGTGTGTGTGTGAGAGAGACGGCGCTGAAAAAGAGCACAGCCAAGGATGTTACGGAAGAAAAGCGATCGAACACAACACAGTGGGGTCACAGGGTTAAACAGGGAGAGATAGGGAGGAGGAGAGGAAGGGGAAAGTCAAGGTGGCCCCTTGAGAAAAGGGAGGAGAGAAAGGGGAGAGGGGTCAAGTATGGGAGGGCGGGGTGAAGAGAAAGTGGGGGAGGGGGTAGAAATGGAAGACAGGGGTGAGAGAGTCGACACTTGTTCTTCTCACTGAAAGCTGTGTTTGTTGTTGTTCTGTCTGAGCTGTGGATCAACGCTAGTACAGCGAGCCGGGAGGAGGCAGGCTTGTCAGCGGGATGGGTCGGGATTAAAGGAGATGAACGTGGAATCTGGAGGCCATGTCTGAGATTTAAATCTTTGGTTTCAGCCTGTGGGGACTGTTTGCATGTGTGTGTTCGTGCGTGAGCATGTGTTTCTATGCGTGTCAGCTACTGGCCATTAAAACGAAGGACGTTCAACTGAGAGACAGTGTGTGTGTCTCATATGGGACTGTGGGAAGCAATGTCTAGTAATACCCAGATGTAACATGCCTTGCCTAGGTACACAAACTGTGCCTGATTGCCTCTCATTTGAACCGAAACCTTTGAGACACCAACGCACCACATATGGACTCACTAAACAGACACTGACTGATGAAACACATATAGCGGAATCATATAAATACATACACAGATTGCACACACACATTATGTGTGTGTGCAATCTCACTCTAAAAATGTGTTGTGCTGTAGCACATAGACACGCAAACGCACACATACATACACATACAGTATAAGTGTACGTTTTCCAAGTCTCTTTAGAAAGACCGGGGATCAATCTCTGTCAAAGTGTTTGTTTTGAGAAGCTTAGAATTACTCAGATGTACAACAGCCAGCTTTGGGAATCCCAAAATCCCTTTGTTGTGGAATTCCAAGGAAAGAATGAAAGAATTAAAGGAAGAAACTCCTTTTATCTTTCTCATTTGAGAAAGATAATTTGGGCATTTTGGATGGTAAATGCCTGCAGTTGTTATTTTGTCAATATGATTATTTCTATTGTATAGATTTGTATGTAAAAATGGACAAACACACACACATATGCTCATTTTCTAACACGGACACAAAAACACACACTAGGGTAACATGCGTGTCAGACCTGTTGTCAAAATAAAGGTGTCAGTACAACAGAAGTCCAGCTTCGTGAAAGAGTGACATATTGCCATTGGTCACTTCCTGTCCATTTACCATAATGTTATTGTACTGATGTTGCCAGAAATATGTCATCTTAATATTAACTATACAGTATACTTAAAATACCTCTGTCATATATGCTCATTCCTACACTGTAAAAAACAGTTTGCAGAAGAGCAATTTAGTCTTTCTCTCTTTTTCACTTGACACACTACAGTATTTGTTATTTCTTTCTGTCTGTCTTTGTATCTTTCCCACCACAACCCAGGCGCCTGGTCTCTTTCTGACCTGTGTTTCCCAGTTCTGGTTCTGAACACAGACCAATGAGACGGAACAAACACTTGTCCCCAGGGTCACCGTCACGGAGGTGAGACCCAGGCCGTGCACAGGGGCCTCTGACCACCAGGGTCCGGTGCAAACCCAAAAGGCTTATTCTGGAATTTGTAATATTTATAATACATATTAAACATTTGCTGAAAACAAAAATGCTAATAAAATACTGAGCAATCTGTTGAGGTAGTGCTGCATCAAAAAAGAGGGGGCAATCTGTCAGAACAAGTGTTATCAGTGGTCACTAGAGAGCTACTTACTACTAGTAAGTACCTTCACCTCCATTTGCGACGTATGATAAAAGTTACATCAACAAATACAAGATAAGAGTTACAAATTAACTGGTCAAAAGACTTCAACATCAAATTACATATTTTGGTAAGTGCTAGTTTGTTACAGAAGTTTGTGTGTTTGTTTTTTTCACATCACCTCCAGATGTTTGATCTAACACAAGATTCCAGGGTGTTTAATGAAGTTAAAGTATCAAACAAATTATGCATCAAGAGCAAGGCTGGGTTGAGGCAGCCTTGATTTGTTTGGAGACAGCCACAATAGAAGATACACTTTGCACTGATTTAATTCCAATGTTATTGTTTAAATAATAAATGTGCATTGTTTTCTGTCATCAAAAGTTGGAGAGACAATATTGGATTGTTTTACAATATGATAATTAGATGTATAACACTAAATAGTTGTCAGTGGGAGGGGTCTTTTGTCATTGGCTACTACTGTATTGTTTACCGTCAATGCACTAGAAAATGTTATCTGGTCTAAGTCGCCATGCTGATCACCGTGGCCCTTTCATTGTTTTTCCTTCTGTCTGTGCTGAAACCACATGTTGCGTGGGGGAGGCCAGAGCCTCATCGTTGTTTACCTTCTCCACACCAGAGCTGTGTGTGGGCTAGACCCTCGCTGAGCTAGCTTATGAAGCTACTGTCAACGGTGTTAGCAACATCAATATCAGGTCATTCGCAGTGGAGAGGTCCTGCAGGATGATCTGGATGACTTGCGGGCTAAACGGAGACGCTATGTGTTAGCAAACAGCTGTTCAGAAGATTGGATATTGTATTATTTATCATAATTTATTTATCTTACCATGCTTTCTTATCTGGCTTTGATGACCTGTAGGTTCACTTTATGAATTCTAATTTGAAAGTAAAGTAATGCAATATGATACAAATAATATAACTATTAATCACTTTGTCGACCTGTTCACCTGATGAGCATAATTTTGCCTTTTAATTAGTCATAATAGTCCTACTACTATAATGTGTGCTAAAAGTACGCATTATAGCACATTAGGTGAGATATGTCTATTGATCTTTAGCTGTGGTGCCCATTCCTTGCTACAGTAAATAACACTTAGCATATTCTCACGTGGAATGTGGAACCTTTTCCCTCAAAATGATTACAAATGCAGCCTGTTTGTCAAAGACCTAAAGATAACTTTAGAGTGTAAAAGTTAAATCGAGACAGGGAGTGGGACATACAGCTAGAAAGTGGGAAAGGAGGTCTCCCTGTGGCCAGCATGTGAGTTTTCTTCACTTACTAAATGCCCTGTGACATTCCTATTTACCTTTGTGGTGAGGGCATGACAGAAGAAACCTCTGTATACCCAGTGTTATTCGCAGTGTTATCCACAGGGGCTAGAACCCCTGTGGATAGGTCTCCCCTAGTAACCCCCCAATCCTCTCATTTTAGCTCATCAACACTCTCCCCCGCTGATCCTTCAACTTCTTTCAAAGGATATTAAACAGCAGTAGTCCGTTAATAGCTTTATATAGCTACACACATACACTTCTGTATGCAAACATATGTGAAACACACACACACACACACACACACACACACACACACACACAAACACGTGCATGTGTTTTTAGAAGATATACTCTGACCAGTTTGTCCACTTCAGCTCCTGCCAGGTTCGGCCAGCGTGAGCAAGGGATTATGGGTAGGATAGGTGGTTTATACACGTCTTGGGTGGTATGGGGCCACCTACTCACACAGTGAAGACACATACTGTATACCTGAAATATATTTAGATACTGATAAAATTAGAAGCTCGGTCATTTATAACGGAATTGTTACCTCAAAAGTATTGCCTCGATGAAGACATCCTTAATACATTTTCTTTATCAAACAAATAGAAGTACATTTCACACCAGTTAGCAGTAGGTGTTTCTGGTGTTTATATTGATCAGTGACAGGTGTTTATTTTAAAGGTCTTTCCTATTTGGTAGATCTACAGACCTGTTTTGATAGGCACCCGTCCACATATTGTACAAACCCTACATCACTCATCACAAGTACAATAAAGTATTCAGTTAACATCGCAGACATCATACTAATATTTCTTATACCTTATTATTTTTATAGTGAGTGAGAAAGGGATGCGTTTAGCTACATTTGATTTGTACACTTGACCTGAAACCCATGACCTTTTCTTGACCCTTGGCAGAGAACACACTGAGGCTACTGTGCACAGCTTGTTCAGTGTTCTCGATATAGTCCCTCCACTTGTACTTTATATATATATATTTTTTTTTTAAATAGAGCAACAGATCTCAATTACACCCTAACATGGATGGTGGTCTTCTGACTGTGCAACCTGTTCACTAATGACCCTGAATCTGGTTTGGCATTATAAAACACAGACAAATGTTTACAGTCTAGAGATGACATCACCACAGCAAAGGTCTGGCCAAATATACAGGTGTGTAGGCCTCTTAGCTGTCTCCACTTCCCCAAGCATGGTGCTTTGGATAGAGGGCTCTAAACGCTGGTATCCTGTGTCCACATTTGTTCTCTTGCAATTTTTTTGTTGGCTGATGAAAACATAAACCTTCTGTTATTAAAATATAAGCCCTTTTTCCCCTGGGTGTGTGTGCATGTGTGTCTTGGGTAATTAATAACGCAACTGCAAAAAAGTGGAAAACCTTTTCAGTGATAATTTTGCTGCTAAGCTTTCAGCACAAGAAAAACACAGGCTTTTTCAGCATTGACAGCAGTAATTTGCCGTTAATTATCTATTATTTGTGTGTAATGTGTAGCAATAATGTAATGTCCATTCCCTTTGTTCAATATCTGTTTACATATATCTTGTCACTGAAGCAGCAGTTTTCAGTGATCGCTGAGTTTCAGTTATTAGCTAAATAGTTATCTATATATGTGGTATAGATGCATGTGTGTTTATGTGGGTGGAGTGTTGTCTCTGCGTGCACTTTTTGCTGAAGTTTCATATTTTCTCTGAATCTCATTGCCGTCACACCCATTTCTCAAACAAGACTGACGCCCCCCTCTCATTAGACATTCAGCAGCCATACAGTAACCTGAACCCTGTTCACACACGCGCGCACACACACACACTCTGACACCATATGAACTACTGCCACACTCCTATTGCTTTCTACGCATTCCATCTCCATTCGCATGTGTGCACATGTGTACGCGTCCATGAGGATGTATGCCCACCTATGCTATAGGATCAAATACACCCCGCAATCCCTGAACGTGCGCGCACGCACGCACACACACGCACGCACGCACGCACGCACGCACGCACACACACACACACACACACACAGAGCCATTGGAAACACATGTGGCTCTCTGGAGGCTGACGAAGCGAAGGCTGTTCTCTGTAACATGTATGTCAGCGGTCAGTTGCTTTCCATGCTGTCTGCGTTTGAGGCCCCGTCAACCAGCGGGCCCACAGTGGTGGAACAGGCATTTATAGTGTGTCCAGGAGACGTCGAGAACACCGCCCGTCTGCTGTTGTGGTTTATTCCAATAACACGCCATGGAGGCTGCCGCCGTGCCGCTAATGGCCCGGCAGTTTAAACTGTTACTTGTTGTGCCTGTGGGCTGGATTATTATCACTTTGTTAGGAATAGAAAAGCTTTTAAATGCATTGTACCCCAATATAAGTTCATCAATGACATAGCCACAATACCTTGCAAGTTTGGTACACTTGCCAAGCACCAAGCATAGTTTATAGCCAGATCATCTAAGAATGCTAATCGTTAGTTTGACTGACTGAAAGAGAAGGTGATTGCCGTACCACTGAGCTAGGTAGAGTTGGGACTACGTGAGTTAAGTTAACAAAGGAGAGCTTCCACTTCGACTTTGAAACTGGTGCTGTATTTCAGTCCCTTGTGGAATATGTTGCTCCTCTTGTCCTTGGCCTTCGAGAGACTGTAGCTCAGCTTCATTCAACTGTATTGGCTACATGTCAGAAGCCACCGAGAGGCTTGAGTACACATTACAAGCGAAGGTCGCTCCACTCTCTATGATGTTTACAAATTTAAATGACTAAATCGTTGTCAAACTGTTCTTGACACAGTGTTCTTTCAAGCCACTTCCAATCAGTGGACTTTCAAACTGAGGCCGTAATCTGGGAGGACATGGAGATTCTGAAACCCATGTTGATGTGACAACGTGTTTTGGCACTTTGTCAGAAGCCCTCCTTTGGTCACCACCGCTGGTTTGAGGTCTAATAGGTGCTGAAAAGCCTATTCGGAGGCACAGATGAACCAGATTATTGTACAGAGAGTCAGGAGAGACATCCAGGCATTAGCATGTGTGCTAGCCATTACTGGCCCCAAGAGAGAAACACAAGTCTGGCCCAGAGGTCCCAAGGGACGAGCTCTGCCTGTGATAGCGTACCCCTGTTTCGGTTGAGCTGTAGACGTGTGATGTGTTGTGTTTGTGTACGTGGACGTGGGTGGGTGAATATGCATGTTTGGGTGCATTTGTGTAGCTGCCGAAAGGTCTGCTATTTGGAGCAACTCTTATCTGTGGAAACGCCCGGTTGAACTAGGGTTTCCTCTGCTTGGTTGGAGGATAGACACAGGAATGTTACTAAGGTTTAGTAGATAGATAGATAGATAGATAGATAGATCGATTATAACGTCTGTCTGTCTACTGAAGTCACATGTGGTACAGATTACTTTCCCCACTGTACGCTGTACACCTCCAGCAACCCAACTAGCTGAGAAACATGATGTCAGACTCTGTATCCCATTGTTCAACAGCAGGGGTTACAGAATCACCATCTCCTTTTTCCTTTTTAGCGCCAGCGCTCTTCGGCAGTCAGTGTAGCTGAAATGGCGACCCTGTCTGTTCACAGTTCGTCATCGCAATTACGAGTGGTGACACGGTCAAGGGATTTGTTTGCGGTTTGTGTACGTATGCTTGTGCGAGAGAGAGAGTCTACGTGAGCATAAAACCTATGTCTCTTTCTCTCACTCCCACTATTTCTCCCTAATCAGATATAATGTGTTTTTAATGCGTTCCAGTGTGCCAGGTCTGAACAGCCAGTGTTTTTGTGTGCCAGTGAGGCCTGTAGGCTGGTTAGCACACATAATTGCTCCCTAATTCTCCTGTCAGAGGCCGGGGTATCTGATTGACAGGTAATGAGCCACATCCCATTCTGCAGGCGGTGCCCACGCCTCTGTTTCTCTACACTGGCTGTGCCCCTTATCCCTCTCTAGTTGGGATTAGTTGTCCCCTACAGTGGTATAGCTAGGGATTGAGCCCTGTCATGCCTGATTTTTCAGACACTACAAGCCTGATTTTTATATACCACCTGGGTCTGGCTTGCCACCGTGCCTGGGAAACATTGTTATTGGCCCCAATGAGTCGCTTCAACAGTCAACTGAAAACATTTGGCCTACACCTCCACTTTCCTTTACTGTATTTCTAATGGAATTTTTTAACATACAGTATTAGCTACATCCATTACCTTTATCACAGTTCACACTTGAACTAAATGTAACATATGGTTATTATTGTTACCAGGTTATTGGTAACAATAATGGCTAAAATTAGAACAAAATTGGTTCATTCTTGATGACTGGACAAAATGGCTTTAGTGTATAATACGTATGTAGGTAACGTCTATTCTGTTTTCAGATTGCTTTCCAAGTATTTTTTTCTTCGCTTTTTTCTTTTCAAAAATTTAGTTCTACTTATGGAACGAATGAAACATCAACAGGTGGTTTGGATGAATTCTACTGGGTTACATTTCTAGCAACAACCTTACACCACACTTATGAGTAATAAAACCAATTCCATAATGACACACTTATATGAATAACTGCCTTTCACCTGCCATGTTATTGTCAAAAAGCTCGATGGCGCCAAAGAAGTCATGCCGGTGTCAGTCAAAACAACATTGCTGACATTTCCCTCATCACCATCCCGCCACACATATTTATGGCGTGACCTGTTCCACTGTTAGTCTGTCCTCATGGAGTTACATTATTCTGCTTTACACCGCGCCCTAACCCTCCACGTCAAATTCTCAAAGTTGAGCCTAATCCTTCACACCGCGCAGCCGCGATTTCTAGCGACACAGGAATCATAGGAAATGTGTTTGGGAGAAGCTAGCGTGTCGCTGACAAGATAGAGAAACCTTTTGATGTGACGCTGGCAGGTCACATTTGTGTTACAGCTTGATGCATGGTGAGACGTTAGCAGTTTGGTCGTGATGTTAGTATTGCAGACAATTCTTTCTTGTACATTTGATTGCGGTTCGGCAAGCATAGTAAAACAACGTACTGTAAGACTTATACAATAGCTACATCTTGGCCACTGAATTTCCAAAATGTAAATGTTGTGGAAAATAAGATGCAAAGAGGGCAAAACTTATCGTCTCTTGGATTGTTTAATACCCCGCCTGATAGGTTTAAGCTTCAGTGACAGACCAAACAGCAATTTTGTCCGCCACAATTGCTCAATTTATGACCCGATGCTTAGATACAGTATTAGAAGCTATGCTGAATATTTATGCCAAAATAAGTACAATAATCAGATTTCAAGGGCACTAAAATTAAAAGTTAAATGCATTTTATTTTGAAGGACCTGTATTTACTTTGGAACGGTAAAAGTTCTGTTGCTATCCGTTACAGAGAATAAATCTATATTAGTTTTATACATTTTTTTGTGTGGATTCATGCATGTGTTCCCTTGCTTGTCTGTGTTATCGAAGGTGTGTTTGCGTTTCCATGTGCACTGAAAAATGTACAGTCGGATCAACCCTTGTACCAGAGGTAGGTAGCATCATGGTAGAAGCCTAAGGTTCAGGACCTCTGAAATTAGTCTTGGAAGAGTCCTCTAAACCTATTAAAGTCACTGGCACAGTAAAACAGGGCACGGGCATCATTGTAAAAGTTTCTGAGCTGTACGCAGTTGCTGATCTTGGCTGTTGTCTGCCTATGCGGGCATGTATAGCGAGAGGGGGGCCTGCAGAGGTCACGCACATGGGCATGGCAGAGGGGCGAGCACTCTCAAAGAACAGAAGGCAAATGTACTGGGATTTAGTTTATATGCAGCCAGTAAAAGAAGATTTAATAAGTGTGCTCTGACCTCACAATATAGTGAATTGAGGAGGGATAGGAACATCTTTAATATGACTCCCAGAGGCAAAATTCAACAGATTTACAGGATAAAAATGCTGTCTTACCGTGGTGTCAAAGATTTAAACTCAAGGATTAGTAGTGTAAAAGTAAAGCTCTGGGCTCTATATTTATGAAAGTCCTACTTTATCTGAGGTTGCAGTGAAGCATTATGGGATTTTGGCTCCCCTGCCTTGTTGCTACTGAACATGGTGACATAGCAGGTTGAATTTCAGAGCCATTTTCCTACTTTAAGCTTTATATAAACGTATGAGCCATGCTAGGTAGAGCCAACCTTTGTATTTGAGAAAAGTGAGTAGCCCTCCAGACAGGATGAGAGAAAGAGAATACTATTTTGGGAGAAAATAATCAGTCCATGACTGTACAGTATGTGAAACATAAGCCCATTTAAAGTTAATAGAATACAATTGGAGGCCAAAAAGGGGGGTAAAGGGCATTTCATGTATTAATGTTTGCCGTTGTATTTTTCCTACTGGTAGGTGGGTTCTTTTATATACAGGGTATTATATGAACTCTACTCAGGCCCCATAAGGTATGTTACTTGGACAGAGGACACACACAAACTCAAGCAAAGCGCAGAGTGTTCAGAATTGGGGTTTAGGTACGGGGCTACTTTATACCGTCTTAGTGACTCTTGTGAGACGGACAACACGCCTGGCTCCAGCGGGAATAGCCCGTGATGGACAGACAGTCTGCCTGGGCCAAGAGCAGGCGCGCTGGGAGGAGGAGAGAGAGAAATAAAATCAATACTCAAACATAACTTTTTAAATAAACATTTGCACTCCGCAGACATTGTTGGCAGCAGAAGCCGGTAACCTGTCCCCATTGGTGGAACTCAATACCCGAACATTCACGGAGGACTGGCTCCCATCGAGGTGATGGCTACTGGCAAGATATGACATGAATAGTATGTTCTGTTTATGTAAGGTAAAAGAGACAGAGAGAGAGAGAAGGGAGTGGGGGGCATTCGAGGTGTGTTCTGTAACACGCAAGGGTTTTCACTGCTTGTTGGGCATTGCAGCTACCTTTTATTGTGCAACAGTGATGTCTTTTAGCTAAGACCAAACATTCCTTCACCACGAGAGAAGAAATTCAATTAGATTATAACCTGTGTTTCAAATGCCGCACGGCTATATTTAGGGTGAATGATTTCTCATAGACTTGCTTTTCTTGTTCTTTAGTATAGGATTCACAAAAGTAGGGTCACCCTTGATAGCGTTCAAACAGTTTAGTAATTTTTCTGTGGCCATGTGCACAAAGCATGTTAGAAGTGGAATAGAGTATGTAAACAATGATGGGAACTTGGCTAATCTTTCTATATAATGCCTTTATGTTCTATTGTGGAACATAAAGGCATTGTTATGCATGCTTAAGCGTTCATCCTCAAGTGTTACCTTCCGTTATGGTGGAGTCACAACATACAGGTATTAGGGTAGAGAGAGAGCTCATGGTGGTCCTTCAGGTGTGAGACAGGGTCCGCGCTCAAATACAACACACTATGGCACTTTGTTGTTGGCCTTGAAACCCTTCCCTCACAATCCTCTGTGTGAGTAGGAGCTAATTGTTTATAACATGAATGCCTCATAGGCTCGTAGAGCTACCCTTCTTGTTTATGTAGCGCTCACGGTGGAGCGAGCCAGCTCAGACAACCGCGGTCGCCCGTGTAACCGCCGTGTTCTTTTGTTTTGTAAGTCACAAGCAGAGCGCAGCAGTGGATGCCGTAGCAGTAATGAGCTGGGTGGCCTGGTCCTCCTTGTTAGTCCGGCCCTGCTGGCCCTGGTGCTGCTGACTACTGTGGAAAAGGCCTCTCATTCTGCACACAGCTGGCTGGACACACGCGCACACACACACACACACACACACACACACACACACACACACACACACACACACACAAACACACACACACACTCACACAGCTGGTTCCTGCAGTCACCCAGCTGTAGCAGCTGACACACTGAGTGCTTAAGGGACCGGGTCACAGTGAAACACCTGGATCCATCACAGTCAAGCTGAGGTGGGAAGAGGATTAGCCTGACATGCTGTTTATACTTAATATACTCAGTAGGGAGGGACGCTTTCCTTCTTCCTTGTTACTACAATAACGCTTTGGATTGTACAAATCCTATTGGTATGATGAGAAGAAAAAGAAGAAGAAATTAAATGTAGGTATTTCTGAGAGACTCAGGGTTCGTGTCTAGACTAAAATGGCTTATCAAACCATTAGTTCTCTCAGACATGGCTTAAAATAGTCCTAGCTTTTGCCCAGTCTTGGTTTAACTTCAGTTTTCATAGAGGGAGATTAGCGCTACTCCAAAATTCTATCGAGGCTTCAATTAATCCTCCAAGGTTTAAGGCATCAAGCCTCAAATCAATAAACGATTTTAAATGACCAACTCACACATAGTCATGTTCCCCTCTTGATAGTAAACCATCCCACCACAGGTATTTGTGTTGCGCTGCCTATTTCGGGACCGTATCAAAAGTACAAAAAAAGTCAAGTCTAAAACATGGTGCTCTGGGATACCTCGAGGAACCTTGGGGAATCAGCTGGTTTACATCCACTACACCGCAAACATGGATCCAACACACACACACACGCACACACGCACACACGCACACACACACACACACACACACACACACACACACACACAATGCACCCCATACACTCACATTTGCACATGCATTACACTGTATGCTGTACATGTAAATACATATGTATTCATCCAGACCCCTTAATTTGCTACAGAAACCCTCTACACATTGATACACACACACACACACACACACACATGCGCACACACACACACACTCTAAGCCGTCAGCAGCACCCGATTTTTCCCTCCTGAGTTTCTGCCCCTCCTCCGGAGCTCCGTGCTCTTACTGGAAGTGATGGTGGGCTGTTTGAACAGGGCCTGGCAGCAGGCCAGACACCACTGTGATTCAGAGATGGGGCTTGTGGAGAGAGAGATGACACTGGAGATGGATGCTATCCATCTGAGGCTGGCACACACACACACACACACACACACACACACACACACACACACACACACACACACACACACAAGCACGCATCCCGTTTTCCAGCAAACACACACTCCAACGCTACACACACCGAAAATCGGCCAATTTTGTTTTGTCATTACTTCTCCCCCCAGGGCCAATACACACCTGCCTTGCTCAGGGGCAACTGCCTTTGTTGCCAGACAAAACGTAGCCGCTCTTCAGGTGTGACGTTAAGGGAAAATACCCATAAATCTTTGTGAACGTCTTGTCATGAACGTCCTCAGTCATTACCCTCGGTGAGACTACGTGTAAACACGCTTGTCATCTGGGATGGTCACCACAGCAACCGTGACAGTGCGCGCTCTTCCTGGAAAGGCAGAGTCAGCTGAAAGATTTACCTTTTTATGTTTTCCTTGCTGTGTCACTTTTCAGGTGTTGCTTTTTATTATTTATTTTATTTTATGTAACTTTTTTTAGTGTATTTTTATATATTTATTTGATGCAAAATGGATATGACATTTAAGAATTGCAATGTTGTGTTTATTCTGATTGATATTTTGAGATTGCTGAGAGAACCTAGGCTGTTGCAGTAGTCCAGATGGCCTAAAGATGTTGCTGACAATGATTGATATTACTTTCAGTTTGAGTAAGAGTGTTAACAATGTCCTCAGTGCTTGACGGAAATCATGACAAAAATGGGTCTGGCACGTTTCCCTCCACTGTGGAGTTTGATATTCCACCCTGATATCATCTTTGTACATTTCCATGAATTAAAAAAATATTGATGAGTCCAAAACCCGCATTACTCCAACGTTGAAAAATGCATGCAGAAATATAGATGAAGTAGTAAATCATTCAAATGGAGACATTTTGTGATCTTTTGGGAACTTTAATATCCACCCTCTGTATGTTTAATTTCATAATATCGATAGGAAAATGTACCAAAATGATTTGAGCAATTGAAGAGTGAATCTCTTCAGCTGCAGTGTCTTAACTCCTTTTTGTCGCATGTTATGGGATGAACAGTGTCACAGAGGTAGTGTCCGCTACCAGAATCTAAACCCATTCTTTAGATTTATTATTATTTGTAATAATAATCCTCAGTGGGGTTGGAGCAATGGTTGCGGCTGTAGTTTGAGAGCCGGCGAACACAAGGCCCAGAGGCTCGCGGTCCAATCAGCGCGAGAGCTGTGGAGGGGGACACGTGGCCGGCAGCATGGCAGCCCGGCAGCGGAGACCACAGCCACCTCACAGCTTATAAATGCCTCCATTCACCTCCATTCACTCAGTAATCGCTGGGCATGGAAGAGAAACCTCCCCAGTGAAAACAAGCAGCGTTTAAAGAGAAAACAATCACCCAGTCCCAACAAATTCCTCCTAATTCACCAGCGCCAGCACGGGAGAAGAGCTCCTTAGCAACTGATGGACGCCTGCCCGTCTAGCTGTGTGCGTGTGCGTGTGTGTGTTTGTGTGTATGCGTGTGTGCGTGTGTGTGTGTGTGTGTTGCTGTGTCATAAGGGTGCCAGCAATCCCATCAGCCTCAACTTAGACGCTTCCCTGATGCATCCTGTCCTGGCGTTTGATTGGTCCAACAACATTTCCATACATCCTCTAAACACACAGCCTTCTCAGCTCACGCCACGCTCGTGCCAGTCTAATATATCTTTATATCTGTTTTTAAAAAATGTGTGTCAATTTGAAATCCGAATCCAAAAACTTAAACTTAATATACTTTTTATATCCCTTTTCATAAATCATAACTTTCAGTAGCCTATACTGCATGAATGACTCGTCATTGTGTGTCAATTTTACATGCAATGCAATATGACTCAGGTATAATTATGACTTTCCATATTTATTTTTCTAGCCTATTAGAAATAGGACTGCTTGTTCAGCAAAGGGCAGACTGTACTGGTGCACCGTGTTTCAGGAGAATATTCCAGCATATTCC
This sequence comes from Percopsis transmontana, assembly GCA_025447815.1. Classification (NCBI taxonomy): domain Eukaryota; kingdom Metazoa; phylum Chordata; class Actinopteri; order Percopsiformes; family Percopsidae; genus Percopsis; species Percopsis transmontana. The sequence goes on along the minus strand of JAOEHI010007427.1, from coordinate 6,588 downwards.
ATCCTACGGGAGAGGAAATTTGGGGGGGGAAACCATGCTTCACTTTGCATGTTTACATGCGTAAAAGATTGTGCTCGTTCCATGTAGTTTGGCAGTGTATGGCCATGGATTTCTGCAGGTGTGTGTGTGTGTGTGTGTGTGTGTGTGTGTGCGTGCACATCCTCTCCGGTTACAGTAGCTGGACTGTCTGAGATTGGCAGGTGGGTCTCGTCTTTAACACTTGGGACGTGTGTGTTTGTTTGTGTCAGGCACAGGTGTTATGCGATGCAGGGCAGAGGAGTGGACTTTGGGGACTGATGGGTGTGTTGGGGGGGGGGGGGGGAAGCATAAGTGCACTGACACTGACACTATCTATGAGTTTGTTATATTCCCTCTCCTTTCCTCTACAGCTGTCATTTCATTACCACCCCAAACCGAACCGATTGGTTAAGGTTTTTGTATTTATTTCTGAATTTGAATTCCAAAAACATTGAATGTTTCTGACTCTGAATCAAGATAAGTGTGTCATTAGCTTCCTAACTGTTTTCGATTGCGTCATAGAGCCTCTCAAAGCCCCACATTTCAGCCTCACTGTTTCCTATTGAAACACAACTGTTCACAAAAGTGTGGGTAGCTACAGGGGGAGTAGAGAACAGATCAGAGCTGTAGGGGGAGGAGTAGAGTAGAGTAGAGCCCCTTAGAACTCGGTTTGCGGGAGTAGCGTGCACTTAGTTTCAAACGTTTATGTAATGCAAGTTTTGACCAGACGGGACAGTAATGTGTAGACCTTTAAATGTAAAACTACAAGGTAAGTGCAAACATCATAGTGGACCAACATGGTATTAAGGCAGAGAAGGGAATAATGCTCTAATAATAATCTCTTCTCCCATCTTTATTGACTTCCCTCCACCTCCACTATTACTCCCCTTACACTGCTCTCCTCTCTCCTGCTGGCTCCCCTCTCGCCGTCAGCTGGCAAGGAGAAGAAGGCCTCTTTGACTCGTGCCGTGGGAGGCACCGGGGGGGGGGGGGGGTTCAGGGGCGGGGCGGGGGGGCTCCTGGAGTCTGATAGTCTGGCGGGTTTCATACAGGCTTCTCTCCAGGGGTGTTAGGCAGTCAGGGAGGGTGGGGAGGGAGGGGAGATTTCTAACTGTACACCTCCACCGCGTGGTCTACGCTCACGGGCGCTCGCACAAGCTGGACAGGCCATGGCAGGAGCAACCTCTATGTGGACTAAATGAACAATGCTTGTTTGAGGTTAGATACAGTACAAGTCTCACCTTGTGACAGCAGGCCCCTGAGCTGATCTATTCCTTTATGTTCCGTTCTATTATATTTTGTTTCAATTATGCTTGTAATCTATATAATTTTGAAGTAACCTATTGTGAAACATGATCCAATTTTAGCAAACGTAAATGTACACGTAATGTAACATGCGGTACACGTGAAATGTAGCACATTACTAACGCGTAATACCTTAGCAGTACCCCAGTATTACCCATAGTGCCGCAATAACACAACTTACATGCACAGCTGTGTCAACAGTGCATAACATGCAATAAACATATTCATAGTTACATTTAATATCGTCATATTATATATATATATATATTATACTTTCAGTGTTTTAATTTTATACATAGGGTATACTATGTATAAAACTCCCTCCCCCCCTCCCGGCACACATACACACACTAGACTGTTACTGTAGACCTGTGTGCAGACATCTAATCCATAGCTACAGTATGCTACCATAACGTTTTCATAAGAGCCGCTCGCCATGCAATAACAGTGCCACTTGAATTGGTGAACTACTCGTTTATAAATAGACTGACCCACACGTGTTTTTAGGAAAACCAAATCGCCTCACTGTCATAAAGGAATGGGCAAGCAGGCTTAGACACACAATTGAAAATGCATGAGGAACGCTGAGCGTGATCGCGTTGGGATCTATCCACAAACAAAGTGGTCGAAATTGAAGGGCCCCGCGTGATAAATGGATTTTTGTGCTTTGCAAGGGGACAAAATGTTGCTGGCGGCTCGGACGAAGTCGTCCTCACTCTGGCTGGCAATAAAACTAATGACAAAATTGGAACAATCTGCTCTTTCAATGGTGCTTTTTTTTTATTCCTCAAATGCAGCGATCTGTGGCCTAATTTGTCCTCTGGGACACCGCACACTCCCATAAAGACGCATTAGGTCTGCAGTAGCACGGATAATGAATATGATTCAGACAAGGTGCCCAACAGTGGCCTTGGTCCCCTAGGACCCGTGGCCTGTGCTAGCCTACTAAACTAAGAGAAAAACATGTGCTCTGTTTTTAAGCGGGAACCTCTAAGTAGTATTGTCTAATGAAATGCAGATCTTTATTTGAATATTTAACAAAAACACTTTTTACTGTATTTGTGTTAAGGGTGTAGTGGCACTTTAAAGATCTATCAAAATCTGGTGTGAAATTAGCTAAAATAAATGCAAAATACTTTTATGTTGACATAAATGTTTAAAAAAAGTGTATACTGTATACAAATATTCAGTATACACTACAATGATGCAGCCGTAAACTGACAAACCCAGAGTTTTTTTGTACATGTTTGTACATACTAAACATACTTAAACCTACCCTGATACTTCACCACCTGGTCTCTTACATTGTCAGCAGCATCAACACACACACACACACACACACACACACACAACACACAGATTCAATGGTGCTTTATTAGTGACCTCTTACATCAAGACACACGGACATACTCTAGACTTCTACACACTGTTTATATGTGTCTGGATACAGACGAGCTCTTGCATGCAGATGCACCTACATACACACTATTAGCACTGTCAGCATCAGTGAGAGGAGGGCAAACTATGAACCGTCTGCCTACCACCTTGTCATATAAACCTGTCTTACACACTGCTCCCTGGCACTCGCTGAGGTGTGGACAGATGGCTAGATTTTGTGTGTGTGTATGTGTGTGTGTGTGTGAGCATAAGTAATGTATCCTCTGTGTGTGTGTGTGTGTGTGTGTGTGTGTGAGCATAAGTAATGTATCCACTGTGTGTGTGTGTGTGTGTGTGTGTGTGTGTGTGTGTGTGTGTGTGTGTGTGTGTGTGTGTGTGTGTGTGTGTGCGAGCGTTCGCGCGGATATAAATATATTACAGAAACATGGCCCTGAGTGATAGATGTTGGCGCTCGGCAGCTAACCTTCCCCTGCCAATCCCAGACCAGATAAACATGCATACAATGTTTTGGATATCCCTCAACCAATATTAGTTCTACGTTCAATTCAATTAGGCCGGTTAGATTAGATTAGATCTAATCAGATTAGGTTTGACTATCTGTTATATTTGGTTGGATTAGATTTGATTATTTCAGATATGGCTAATATGAAAATGTTGACTTTATCTAATAAAGTGCTATTTTTTCACTTGCACTATATACCTGTACACACACGCACACGCACACACACACATGCGCACACACACATTTTATTTTATATTATATTTGTCCTGCACTCACATACAGAACTATCTATCTCCGTGCACGAATGTACTGTATGTACTGTGTGTGTGTGTGTGTATGTGTGTGTGTGTGCCTGGGGGCTGTTAGTTTTGGCCCATAAATCAGGACCATAGTACATGATTAAACCTCAGTTGTCCCGACATCTACAGTACACACACCTTAGGCACTTCATCCTGGCTCTGTGCCCTCTACACCGCCCTGATTTTATCCATCCATCCCTCTTCTCCGTCCCTCTGTACTTCCATGTTTGTACGTGCCTGTGTGCTTGTTTGCATGCGTGCACACGCACATATCTCACCTGCGTGCCACGCGTTGGTGCATACGTATACGTTTACAGTGTGTGAGAGCCTGGTAAATGTGACTTGGCCAAGCAGTTACGCATGGAAATCTCCCCGGACGACAAATGTGGCACTGTTTTCAGACTTGTGAATAGCAATAGTATAGAGAGAATGTGTTACATGGAATAGAAAAGGGTTAGATACAAGTGCTCTTAACAGACCAAACGCACAAGGAGGTCACTGATCCTATCCCTGCACTGGTGCTGCACTTAACGTCGCTAATGTCTTTCTGTCAAGTAGGAGCTAAGCCCATTAATGGCACATGAAAGGTGGCTGGTGCATGCCTTGCTGTGATCCCGCTATAGTCCGGTGCCAGGGTTTAACCACAGGCTGAGTCTGCTTGGCATGGGAGCGGTAGTTTGCGGCCGGTGTGGAAGTCTGCAGACTGTCTATCGGAGTTCACCCCTTTTTTTGTCCTGAAACCTAAGTTAAAAACAACTGCCTTAATAGTTTTCTCAGACTTACATAGCAGAAATTCACCATTGTGCTCCGCTCCATTACGATGATTACAGAAAGGGAGAACGAGAGAGTTGATAATGTCTAATCATATGCTCGTAAGTTGATACACTTTGTTTGTTTTGGTTTTCAGACTATTTAACTTAAATTAGAAGTATTGCCATAAAACACACAATATATATTTACTGTATGTAAATAAACACACAAAAACAGTTAGTTCCAGAAAAGTAATTTGATAGGAAAAGAATGCTTTCCCGATAACAGCATTGGAACGGTGTGGTGATATAGCTGCTTCTAGCTTTATTCATACACAGCAACAGTATAAATATGGACAGCCTAATGTGAGATGTTTTATTTATATCAACGAAAATGATGAGCAGTTTTCCCTAGGTTGAGAACCTCTATTGTGTTATTAAATAAATCAGATTCAGTTGTGTTAGTATTGCTAGCATGTTTGATTGTCTGTGTGTCAGAACTATAATTTATTTAAGTGTGTGTTTCCATTTTTGAGCCCCAATGCGTCATGCGCACACAGACACACACACACACACACACAAATACAGACACACACGCAGACACACACACACAATGCTTTTCTGCTGCGCTCAACATCGTTTAAAATAACTAATACACACAATAAAAACCCATTAACATTAGCCTCTGTTGCTTTATGTAAATAATTAACCGCAGGCAGACATGATTATACCTAGCGAGAAATATGACGTGCCATACGAGTGAACGGACGGAACCAAAGGTAATGACCTCATATTGTGAAAACTTCTCTCCAGCCCAGAGCAGTAAACAACAGACGAGGCATTTTGGAATCTGAAACAGTGGTGATCTGTAACATTTTTAGGGGGGCTTAGCACGGGTGTATACAGCGCATACTCTCTCTCTCTCTCTCGCTCGTTCGCTCACCCCAACATCCCTCTATCCCTGGCTCCCTCCCTCCCACCCCTCATACCCTCAAACAAGTAGGCACCATGTTTTTGGGTAACAACACTCGCAGGGTGATCTGTGGCTTTTTAACAAGGATTAGCACTGCGTACCTTCAGGGGCTGTGGTCCCTACTGACAGCTTTACAGGCCGCTGATTGGAGGTGCCATGCCAAGGCACCAAGGGGGGGGGGGCCTGCTTCTGCTGTGGTAGCTGCTGTTAAAGTCCCTGTTAATGCCTTAAACCGGCATCTACCAGCGCTGTTAGTAGCACTGACAAACATTCCCCGAGCGAATCCAGAAGAACGAAACGAGTACATTTGTAAAACGATCCAGTCCCTGTGACCCATGTGCGTCTGGTTTCATCGGACGATAACAAATGATTTCAGTGAGGCGATGTGACGTGGGGAAAGCAAAACGACTTGCGGCGAGTACAGTGTGTCCTGCAGATGATATCTGAAGCAACACAAACGTGGTGATGTCGTCGTTACAGAATGACAGTGAGGTTGACTTAGCAGATGCTCTTATCCGAAGCCACCGTGGTCAAAGTACTGTACGTAGGCCCATGGAAGGACCTTTAGGCTGCAAGTCGAACACCTGGACACGTAGACTGTCCTGCCCTCGCCATTGACTGCTATTGTAATACGAATACACACAAGTAACACGAGCAATACCAATTTATATCCCAGTATGACACACAGCCTCCCCCTTGCATAATACACTATGATGCTTCACAGAGAGGAATAAAAGGGTCAGACTGGATCAGGCCAGGGTGTGACCCGCACAAAATAAGGGAAAATAGGAGTGTTAAAGTCACGGTGCAAATCCACACACACATAAACGCACGTATTGGAAAAATAGCCATGACATCAGCGTCACTGCCTGCCGACACCTTACCTAGCGCTGACATGCTGCTGTTTATGGACACAGGGCCGGTATGTTACACCTTCGCACACACACTCTCCACCCGATACACGCCCACGCCCCCACCCCCCCACCTATACGCAGACCCACCCCACAAACATTGAGTCAGTGTCCTTTTCCGGACCTCACCCCATTCTCAACCACCCACAAAAATACACAGGCCAACCAACACCTAGCGAGAGTTCACCGCTGCTCCCACCTCACCCTTGAGCTTGTGTGTGTGTGTGTGTGTGTGTGTGTGTGTGTGCGTGCGTGCGTCGTGTTTTTGTGTTTGGAGTGGAAAGGTTCAGGGTCCAGAGGCGCCACCTTTCAGGCGTCGCGTGTGTTTTTACCGTAGCTTCCCCCTGCCACTCGTCGCCGCCGCGGGGGGGGGGGGGGGGGGGGGGGGGGGGGGGGGGGGGGGGGGGGGGGGGGGGGGGGGGGGGGGGGGGGG
>JAOEHI010007406.1:0-35280 GCA_025447815.1 Percopsis transmontana | reverse complement strand
AATATAAATAACCCTAACCCTAAATAAGTACATATATTTATTTCTGCCCCTCTATTAGCAAGCTTTGTTACAGTTCAACTTTGACCGTAAGTATAAATGTGTAAAGCTGATATAAAAATTATCTCAAAATTGTAATTTTAATGGCATGAGAATAATTAACGTGCCACTTCATAAAATGTACCTACTGTACAAAATTATTTGTCAAACTATAGAGAGCTAGTATTTTTAATTTCAAATTTCATTTAAATTCTCAATCTTTATTCTTCGAGCTGTAAAATAATGTAAAATAATTATAATATTAATTATAATTTTGATTTTCTTCCTCATGTTAGTGACATGAGGTTAAAATATTAGCCTAGTGACACTAGGCTAATATTGGCTACACTAGTGAATACCACTCATACTGGTTTTGAAATGAAGAGCTGGATTGTGTGTGAGTTCATTACTAAAGGGTCTGTTCCTGTGTGTAAAGATTAAAAATCAAACAATCCATCGTAAAAATGCCTAAACTAATGTGGGGTTTCTTGCCATTTTTTGGAAAGCCAGGGGTCATTTCTTATTTCAAATGTTTCCATACAGTAACACAAGTTACATTAAGAGTGTGTGTGGGGGTTACTCAGTTTGGCAATTGTATAATATGCAATATTTAAGTTAATTTATTTTCCATGTCTTCTCTCACACCCAAAACTGAACAGCCCGTTTTGAAGACATTAATCCATTCTAATGAACTACTGGCTGTGGCTTATTTGATAACTGCAACCAGGCCTGAGGTTTGGCAAAAGGTCAGGGAGGGGCGCATGCACATATCTCTACTGTATATCAGTCTGCACATACTGTATGGGCAGGCAGATATAAATGAATTAAGTTGGAGGTAGTTGGAAACCATTTAGACTGTGCACATCACTGCAGGTATTTTTATTCTTGACCTGGCATTTTGGGGTATTTGCATTTTTAAATCAATCATAAACTATATTTGATATATTTAATCCATTATAATCTTCTTGGCAGACAAAACACAGACAAAAACAATCTCCATCAAAATCATTTTCCAAGTTTAAATTATTCTTCAATTTTTCTCCCCATTAGTGATTTGTTTTGATAGAAAAGATTTTAAACTTTCTCCTCGATTCAAATCATAGCACAGTAGGCCTACTGGTAAAACCTACTGTAAGTGCTGTAACATTGGGAGCTATAGCATCAGCACCTATAGATCGGTTATAAGACCGAACTTTACATGTGCATGTAAAGTTCCCAGGAGTACACTTATCTCAACTCCATGTTTGAATGTCATGTAAAAAGGTTAGAATTCTGCTAAGTCATTGTTTTTCTTGCTGGGCCTCCAAGTGTCTGTGTGCTGCCCTTAAGGTGTTCTGCAAGTCCTTGTGCTGAGCCAAAGTGCAGGCCTCTTCCAACCGAGCCCAGCGGTAGTCCTGGTGCTCCTCAGACAAAGTCACTGAAGTGCCTGGGTCTCTCAGCTCGGCCAGCCAGTACAACACCACCTTGGGTCGCCCACGTACTTCGTAGCGCAGCTCCTGCAGGAAGCCGTCAATCACCTGCAAGTGCTCCTCCCCCAGGCCCGCCTCCTCTTTTGTTTCTCGCAGAGCTGTGGTGAGGTCATCCTCCCCTGGGTCCACATGACCTACACAGATGACCAGAATAATGTAATTTATATTGTATAATTTAAAGTGTTGTGACTCGTTGTTTATTGTTTGTACAACTTATGGCTACAATACCTTTTGGTGGAGTCCAGTGATTCTCCGCATAAGAGGTCTGAAGGAGGAGGTATTCAATGTTATCAGGAGGAAGTACTGCACTGGCTAAGCGACGGAACACTATGAAGCCACATGCACGCAGAGCCATCCTCCTGTTCAAGAAATAGGCACACCAACACACGCACATGTAGAATGTATTTTGAATACATAGAGCCAAAAAGACCACTTTACTCCACAGCAGAGAATAATACTGGCAGTTTTAAGATCTTTAAATGGATGGGGTTTTTGAAAAAGGTACTGTAAGGTTAGTCTGAACACGGCTCTTAATTCTATACAATATGCAGAACTATCGCAAAAGAAACGACCTTGGGAACAACACAATGCATAATGACGCATCATATAGTTTGTATCTTCAACTACAATGCCTGGTTGGTTTATGTTTACACGCTCAAATAAACACATTCTATAGAACAGTAATAAACACTATAAACAATAGCTAACTGAACAATTTCAAAAGCAGACCCAGCTAGGGTGACAAGTTCTGCTGTGAAATCGGCAAGGAAATCGCTGTTCAAATCATGGAACCCGGTGTAAAACAATAGCTATAGTGCTAAATATCTCGCTGCACGGAGAGCAGTTTTGATATTGAAATCAAAAAGTTAACTTACAGACAAGTGTGGTGGTGCTCAATATTGAGATACAAATATTCACTGATTTGATTGGCTGAAGGAAAGAACAGTTGTGCACCGAGATATAAATCCGACCTGTTTGATAAATTAATTAAAGCGTTCCGCATTCGCAATAAATCGTAGATAGAAAATTAATTATGATACATTTAAACTATTAGATTTGCAATTATTTATAAAACATTCCTAACACATAAAATCATCTACAAATGAATTTAACAGTTTCATTATATGTTGATCAAGAAATACCATTTTGCTTAGAGACAAATTCCCTCTGTGCCTCTGGGAGAAAGAGATAAGAAATGTATGCGGTGATAGTTCAAACGTTAGAAAGCCTGTTGGTGAAGATAATAGAGGAAGGCCATCCTATCCATTCAACCCCAAGCTGTCAGCAGTCTAGTTGTCCCACCTAAGAAAGGATACACTGCTGTTAAATTGCAAGGTAAATTCTATAATTCTGTTATTAGTTATTTTTTATTATTATTATTAGTAGTAGTAGTAGCCTACTGAGTGTGTTATAGCGCAAAACTGAATATTACAGAAAGCAATCAAGTGAGAGAGGTGTTCTCAAAGTTAAAGCCAATGATGACTATTAAAGATGTGTGTTTCTCCATTTTCTCCAACTGTTTATTAGTATCTACCTGGTGATAATATATTCTCCATGATACATAAACTGTTACTCTTACTTTATGAATTAGGTTCCTTGCTGCATAGCTTGCTGTTTTATGCCAATAAATCATTAAACTGATAGGGATTAGCTTAGCTATATTATTTAGACAAGGCAAAATTCTCAGTTTAAGCACTAAATGTTTTTCAATGGTGAAACCAACGTCTAATAATTACTTGCATTACTTACAGTGATCTAGACTCAAGTTCTGTCCATGGAGGAACAGCAGGAGATCACAGGAAGGCCCCATTTTGTGGGCAAGAGAGAAGAATTGATTAAAGCCAAACGTTCTTTTAGGACTCTGGAGGGAAGGGATATATTGGTCATACACCATCAAGAAACCTTCTACGCTTTGGACTATCACTGTTACCGTGAGTAGGACAGTTCTCCACCAGGTGGAGCCTATATTTATGTGTTATTTTATGTGCCAAACTCGTAATAGCTGTTCGTAGATTATAATTCTCAACAGAAGGTTATTGTCAAATTATCATCCAGGCATTTGGTATCCCATGAGAATTGTATGGAAATTACCTTCACTGGCATGTGGATAAATGTCTAGTATTCACCCACAAAACCTGTACCGTATCTAGATTTATACAGTGTTAGGCAACATCAATCAACACAATATCTACAGAATCCGACTGTTTCACAGACGCCAGGTCAAAATGTAGGTGCTCATAATCTCTTATCAAAGCATATATTCCACGATGTGCTGATCCACCTATCTATTGAACATGTGCCCACATAACATTTATAAGTGTGGCTTGTCAGCAAAATGTTAGCGTGCCAAAGATGCACTGCTTAATCTGCAATATTCCCTGTCCAACAGATGCTGGTGGGCCACTGCAGAATGGAGACATTGAGGTGAGGGGTGCATTTTTTAGATGAAGATGGAGCTTGTTCATGTCGCCCAGAGGAAAACAGGAACAATGTCATTTAAGTAATCGCATTGGACCAATTCCAAGAATAGGCTTATATATTTGCAATGCCAATGAAATGTTTTGCAATAAAAACTGATCTTTGCCTTGCAATTGTTAACAGTGAAGTCACATTTGCAGCAGTATAGGCCTACATTGTTTCTGTATATGCTGTGCGTTTGTGTGTATATATGCTAAGTGTTTGTGTGTGTATGTACAGTGTAACTCCTAATATATCTATTCTTTATTTCTCTTGATGCTGCTATGATGCCTGAATTTCCCTTCGGGGGACAAATGCAGTATTATCTTGTGCAAAATCCCCAGGGCAAAGTAGCTTATGGCCTTGAAGGTTTTAATCAATATATTGAAATACGCAGAATAATATCATGACATTTTTAACCCACCCATAGGAATTTGGCGGCAAGCTGTGCATCGTTTGTCCAAAGCACAAGTACAAGATTTCTTTGGCCAATGGAGAGGGGCTGTACAGGGCCAAAAACCCCAAAGAGAATCCACCTGTCGCCAGGTGGTACTCTAAGGGTGTGAAGCAGCGGACCCACACAGTCACAGAGGCTAATGGGGATGTCTTTGTCAAGCTGTCCGACAACCCGCGCTTTATTGAGTCTGATTACTTCCAGGGAGAAAAGGGCAAAGAAGAAAGGGCGAAGGCTGAGGCTGCTGCAGCAGATACGGTGACTGAGGACCCAGATCTGGCTTGATGAAGAGCAATCTCACCTGGAGTGGCTTCCTCTCCCTGTCTTCTGTGACACCCGCTAATGAGCAACTCCAAGACAGATGGTAGAAATATGATGCATGAGTGTATGATGACAACCTCGGCTAGGAAGAGAAATACGCTAGGAGAGGAAGAAACACCAGATGTTTATTGACATGCACTCAGTTGCCTGTCAAGTCATCATATCCATATTCAGCAAAACAGACCTCAATATATATAGGATTCTTTGTTAATGAATGAATGTGTTTTTATACTTTATGCAACAACAATGTATGCAACAGTTATATAATAATAATAATAATTATTACTAATTATTGAAAATAATAATCTAATCTAGTTGTAAGAAGCATGGTATAATCAGGAAGTGTATATATATATATATATATACATATATAAACCTTATTGGCCTATTTTATTATGTGTAATGTACACCTCCATATATCAGAAGCATCTCTGTCAATAAATACAACTTTTCACAAATGACTTATATAGCCTATTATTTTAGGTACCATCCTATGCTTGAGTATGTCCTGCATTCCTAATGTATGTTGCATTGCATACACAGGACTAATTGGTGGGCAGTATTACTATGTACGTAATCCATAATGATCTATAAGACCTATACAAATCTGTAAAGGGAACTTGTAATATAGAATTTTCCTTATGGCTAATAGGAATGTTGGTGTCATACGGACCCGTAAACAAGATTTCTGGCTGCTCCATGCTCTCACATTCCCTGGCATTGCCCAGCTTGTTGCTTATTTGATAGCAACTGCCAGTTGTTCGGCTGAGACAAACTGGTGCTAATCTGAAGGTTTTTGTGCTATGAAAATTATGTTTTGATATAAAATCATGATTTACAGTGTGTTTTGCTTCACATCCTCCAAACTGTCATTATTCCCCTCGTTAGATTCTGTTTAAATTCAACCTAAAGTCTATTAAGTATTATAAATAAGGTCATAATAATAAGGCCCTAGAACGGTGTTTCCCAACATTTTTGAGAACTGTACCCATTTAAAGTCGAGCCTTGGCCTTTTTCTCACACAAGTTTTGTTTGTCTTGGGGAGATTGTGACAACAGCTGTGACTACCATTTTTTAAAATCTTTTCACTACCCCCTGGTGACTGCCCACCTACCCCCAGGGGTACACATATTTAACCCAGGTTGGAGAACACTACCCTATAACTATTGGAGCTGTTGCTGAGACTGCTTGTGTGGGGCTTAACAGTGCTCCATCATATTATGGATGCTGTTTTCTTCATTTGCCCTAAGTGACACATTGAAGCCAAACAGGACAACCACAGAGCCAGGGAAATGAATTAAGAGGCTCGGTTGTCTTGTTGAGTAACCATGAAATATTAACATATTATGATTGTGTGCGTCTTGATAGTTTAGACAATACAGGCCAGGAAGCATATTGTGCAGATGGTCATTTGCAGGAGGTCAAGCAGAGGGCTCGACGACAAGAAACAACAGCAGGCTGCCGGAGGAAACTGCTGAGCAGCACGTGTGCACCTATTATTTAACAGTTACAGGTGTGACAGTATGACATATTCGCGAGTCACGACGGTGCAGGTAGGCCTATATAACCCGTGTATTGACCATTGTAACCAATTTCTTGGCATCGACATCAACGCCAGTTAGGGCTATTTATGTAGCTAGTCTTATTTTCCCAAAAGCTTTTGCCTCATTATTATTGCACACCATGCGTCTGTGTGCATACACGGCTACAAAGCATCTGAGAAACCCTACTTGGCAATTATGTCAGGTAGCCTACTGTCTCTAATAAAAAGCTTGTTGTGAGTCCGTAGCTGGTTGAAAGGGTATTTGATGGTTGTTTCGCTTCTGATAACTTCTGTTGCAGTATTACAGCGTTAATAAAGAAAACATAGCCTAGTGGAAAACACCACCGCGTAGATTTCTAGACGCCCCCCCGCCCCCGATTAGTAAGTGTGTGTGTGTGTGTGTATGTGTGTATGTGTGTGTGTGTGTGTGTGTGTGTGTGTGTGTGTATGTGCTTGCGCCCGCCCCTGTGTGCTGAGTCAGGCGCGACCACGCTCTCTTCGATCCGTTCTACTGTTTTTCTGTCATTCCTTCCCATCATTCTCTAGGTTTTATCCACTTACTTCTCATTGAGGGAGACTTTGTATTACGGTGACGTCATGTTTGATTCACCCAAACGGTGGATTTACAGCCTATATCGTGGAACATGGCTTTCTTCTTGACGCGTTATGTTTTCTATCGACTGACAAGTTGTACGTCTTTAGCGCATTGACTGCCCATGTCACGGGCTGTTTACAGACTTGCCTGGCTGCCCGATGCGTCGCTGCAGACAGGACGTTATGGTAAGGCTGCGCCGTGGGCTTCGCTTTATGAATGAACAACAGAGGGAAAATGCAAACTGACTGCGAAACTCTCAAATCTGGATCCCGTGGAACGAGCCGCCGGATTTACAAGTGAAAAGATCAGCGACTCATTGCGGAAAAGCCTCTGACTGCAGACCCATGTGAAAACGCACCGTGAAGAACGTGCTCCACGGCATTGAGCAGCGAAACACCGCGGTGGCCACAATGTAAGTTGCCCTCGGAAAACACCTCATTACATTATGTAAAAGCAGGGGATCCCTTTTTATCAACCATGTAAATCAGTTTACCGTAGTAGTAATAATAATAACAACAATAATAATAATAATAATGCACTGTATCGGTGATAGACTATCAATTATATTGGTAGCGAGAGAACCACGTTGAGTTCTTCCCCAACCACTTCACTGCTGCCTTCCAGACAGCCTCAGTGCTATGCTCAGTGTGGTAGTTTTATTTTCTCTGGCGTTAATCTGCAGGTCCATCCACATCGTGGCTCTTGGCAGTGAATGCCCTGGTGGAGTTGGGCCAGGGGAGGAGGTCATGGGTCAGGGTCAACTACAGGGAGGCCTGCTGTGGAGCTACCTGGGTCACGGAGCTGTGGTGGGACCTCGCGACCTGGAGAACAGCGTGCATCACCCAGCCTTCATGGAGTACACCTCGCGCGTCTTCGAAGACGTCACCGTTGTGGTACGGGATTGTCCCAGCTGGGTAAGAGAGATGTCCCATCTCCCCAAAGGTCCTGCATCCATCCATTCATCTATCCTTCCATCCATCTACAGCAGTGGTTCTCAAACTGTGGGTCACGACCCGCAACATGCTTTTAGGGGGTTTCAAAAATGTGAATCTTGGGGGGATGCAGGGGATACGTCCCCCTCATATACATATAGTATATCTACTTATATTTGCTTTAAATTTTTTTTGATTGTCTTTAATACAATTCAAAATATACCATTTATGGTTGTTCATGCTGAATATTTGTATGCTGTTATTTGCACAAGGGCAGGTATTGAACCATATTTTGGTGGTCATTGATTAAAGAGTTTGAGAACCTCTTGCTCTACAGTATTTTTCCAGATAGACAAATCAGGTTACGAGAAAGAGAAAACATTTCGGTTCCACAGTAATCTCAGGGTCCATTCATTTTCTGAATGTTCTAAGATTTCTGTCTGTGTGGGAGCTGGTGATTGTGTTCTTTATAGCCTAGATTTGATTTGTTGGGACAGAGCCAGGTCATAGCAGACCAACATAGTGAAGCATGCAGTGAAAGAACTGGGGTATTTCTGTCATAGGATTGTCATTATAAAATGTGAGTCATTCAGGTGCTGTTTACTTTTTAACTTTTCAGTCAGAGGCTCAGAATATGTACCGCACTTGAAATTCCAAGGCTTTTAGCCTAGCAGCAGTTATGGAAGCCCAATGAGAATGGGTCTATTCTTCTGAGAAGCCCATTGGCAAATGCAGAAAAAACAAAAGCTGATGAAAAGAACTTTTGTTCTTAATAGCATGTGAATATGGGATAAAATAGTCTTTTCAGACCAGCTCTACAGCTCAGTCTGTCTTCAATTAATCAATTCAAGGATTGCTGCTTAGACCAACATTGTCCTACACAGTTAGGCATAGGCGTAGATTTCGGGGGGATGCAGGGGATACGGCCCCCTCAGTATTTAGAACATGTGTATTTGTCCCCCTCCCAATAAAAACATGAAAGAAGCATTGGGGGCCGCCCAGCTATTTCAGGGTATGTGTATATGTGTCGAACCACTCCAGAGCCGAAATCCCCGGACTAGAGTCTTGGCTCGGACTGTTCTGGATATTTTAACGTGCTCCATGACACGTCGGGGGTTGCCGTTGGCCCGTCCTACCGCCCTGTCCGGCACCCATTGCGCACAGCCATGCGGCTTACAACCGCTTCCATGCGCACTGGGGAGAAATACCACCACTAAAGAGGACAAAAGACTAAATCATGCCTAAAGGGATAATATTCAGCAGGGATAATATTTAATGAGAAAAGTTGATCTACAGGATCATATTTGAAAGCAATACTGCCTGAGAGACTTACTGCACTATATTCCATTATATTTTGAATTGTCACCTAGTGCCTGAATTTTGCTTTTTCCTTTACATAAATAAAGACATTTCCACCATAAATGGATGCAGAAAAGGCACAAATTCTGCACAAAATTCACCCGAATGCAGGAATGAAGTGTTTGATGCTCAAAATTTCCTGGGGGAAGACCCCCCACTCAATATGTTCACCCCAATGT
Organism: Percopsis transmontana; assembly: GCA_025447815.1. NCBI lineage: Eukaryota > Metazoa > Chordata > Actinopteri > Percopsiformes > Percopsidae > Percopsis > Percopsis transmontana. The sequence continues at coordinate 25,935 of JAOEHI010007406.1, read as the reverse complement.
TTAAACAAAACCTACGCCCATGTAGTTAGGCTACTAAATTCATTTTAGATTTACTCCAAGGTGTTCTTGTATTTGAAGTTAGTATTGTTCAGAGTTGAGACTGAAGTCTTCATATGGACTTCTCTCAGGGTTGTATCAACTTGAGAAGTCACACTTACAAGTCTGTTTTATTTCTTCCCAGGACTTGTTGGATAGCGATTGGGCGAGTGTGCGGAGTGTTCTGGAGCAGGCAGACATCTTGGTCATTAAGTACTCGGTTAATGACAAGCTCGCTTTCCAGCAGGTGAGGAACGGTTATGCCCCCAGACTGCGCCCACTGCTACGGCACTGGGGCGTGCCCGTCATCCTGGTGGCAGTGGGAGCTCGGCTTCACGGTGAGGAAATGATGGTTTGACTGGTGTGGGCTGGGGAGGGTTAAGAAAACACTTTTTTTAACGTTTTACAAACAAGTGGTTCATTTAAAGCCCCCGAAAGCATATTATAACTCCTCAGGGGTTCCTGATACACAGGGATGAGATAGGCTAGTGGTTAGGGTGGTCGTCTCCCAACCGAAAGGTCCCTGGGTTTAAACCCCCCAACATACTCGACCTTCCTGTAAGCATCCTTGAGCAAGATGCCTACCTCCTACCTGCTCCTTAATACTAGTAATTGTACTCACTCTAAGTCACTTGGATACTTTATCTAACTTTTTTACTTTGTACTTGGTTACTGCCTTAATGTTGATTTAATTTCTGATATTGACCCCCCCCCCCCCAAAATACTGTTCATGTTGGGGTGGTGAGATCTATGTTCTTTTGTCCTCTACTCTGTCCTCTTGAGCAGAATGATGATGATTAAATCTCTTAAAGAAACAAACCGGACCAACGCACCGGTCTAAGTCTACATTCAACTAAGCCAACAGACAAACACACACGCGCAAAACACGCGTGAATTTTCCTGCTGCTAGAGTGTTTAATAAGCACACATGTAGGACCGCAGCTAGTTTATTCATAGATAGCAGAAGGGTCCTTGGCTGTGCCTGCGTGCTTGGTGATAGGCAGGTGATGTTTCAACTTACTGTACATCAACACCTCTTTGCCTCTGTGTCCAAACAACACCGACCCTTTTTTACTTTAGCTCATGTAAACAAAGCCATCAAATGTACCGGGCTAGACTGTAATTTTAGCTCGGTAGCGCTTAAGGCGCGCCGAGATCCTGTCAGCGCCTCACAGCGGGCTGACTACAGTGGCACTACAGCGGAGCGTTTGCATGGAGGAGAGAGATCCAGGTAGCCTGTTGAGTTTCGGTTTGCCTCCTCCCCTCCATCTCCAGTAGCAGGACGTGAGCTCCTGTTAGGCCACCTATAGGGCACAGCTGGAGCAAGCTGTCTCGCATGCGTTAAACGTGTTGTGCCTTGTCGCAGATTCATGCGAGTTCGAACACACGTGTGCTTGCACACATGCATAGTACAGAGATGCCAGGTCACAGCCTTGTACACAGTGTGAACGCACGCACGTACACACGCACACACACACATCTATCTTCCCCTCTGTGTCATGCCATGTAGTTTTAGCAGAAATATGATTTATATAAGGCCTCTGGAGGAGGGAGCGCTTTCGATCGGCTCTCTCTGGCTGTCTCCATTCTTTGTGCACTTTTCTATGGTTCCTTTCTCCTCCATGTTAATCCCTCTAATTTAATTGTGTCATTGTTTCTTTTCAGTTCCCCATGCACACACACTGCAAGTTACGCACACACTAAGTTAGTGTCTTAATAGACACTGCTGTATATTTTGCTGCTTTATTTGACACCAGAGAGTCCTTCTGTTGATATACTTGTGTTGTTGAGCCTTTATCAGATTCAGGTGAAATATTGTTTACAGAGGATGTTTGAAAGAACGGACCTTCAACTATTTCAAACGTACAGGGCTTGTTTTATATTCGCCTAGCCTCCTTTATCTCATTCCCTGAGCGAATATTATTTTATGATGGTCTCGTACAGTTCCTCTGCAGCTATCCTGAGGGCTTGTTTAGCCCTGTGTGTTGAGCACAGTGCTGGTGTCACCGCGGTTACGTCTCCACGGTGTGAGGCGTGGAATATACGTTATGCAGCAGGCATGCTAACGCGCTGTGTTTCCCACATTGCATCTCATTGCAACTTCAGAGGAAGGCCCTCCGTGCACATGTCCTCTGTGTGCCTCAGACTGGAGTAGCTGTGTGCCCCACAGCGAGGGCCTGCAGCTGTCCCGGGACCTGGGGGCCACCTACCTGGAGCTGCCCTCGCTAAACCATGTGTTTGTGAGTCGCTACTTTGGCAGTGTGGTAAGTGGGACAGTACCTGCACAGGTGTTACATTAATGAAATACTGGTAGCAAACGACATACTGTAAGCTTATTTAACGATGATGTAAAAACATCTTCTTGTTTTAACTTAATTACGAGCCAAAATTAGGTTTTACAGTATAATAAAAGTAAAATATTATCGAAATGTCACTATCATACTGGATTGCTAGACCAATTGCTTTTATATTGCATTTTTCTGGTTTTTCCCGGATAAGCCACAAAATGTAAAACATTACATTTACTTTTATCCATTGAGGATGCATCAAAGAAGTTGCTGGAAATAACGACAATTGAACTCCTTTTATGTCTCTATAGTGTGTTTGAATGTGTGTATTTCTGTATTGTTCAGCTGGAGTTCTTCATGATTCAGTGTCTGAAGCAGAAAGCCAAGGAGAGACCAGATAAGAGGCGAGCAAACAAACTCAATGAACCACGCCCCCCTTACCTAGAACAACCAGGTCAGTGATATTGACTAGTACAAGATACAAGATATGGTGTCAGTATATCTACAAATATTTAATGAAAATCAAAATATTATTTTCAAAGTTGTTGAGTACATTTTTATACTGTAAACTTATGGGTTTATTGACCAAGAACAATCTGCTGAAGAAATTGGTTCAGGCTTAATCAACATTTTCTGTTCTAAAGAGAAGCTTTGTCGTGATTTGTTGTAACTGCTTTTCCCCCAGCACATAGGCTACAGTATTATAAATCTTAAGGCCACTTCAGCTAAGGTGGTTGTGCTACAAATAACATGCGGTAATGTGACCACTCCTCTTCCTGTCGAATTGGAATGCAGTGACTGGCAGCATAAAGCCCTGCCAAAACAGCAGCACATGTGGGCCTCTGTGTTTACTGGTGCCTGTCCAGCACTACTTAGCTCTACTTATGGCATGGCTTCCATTAAGTATGAGGTGCACTGATTCAGTAAAGCCTGGCCAGATCGAAGTGACCATATAAAATGATGCTGTCTGTGGAAATGTGATATGCAGTCAACATAAATATGATTATAATTGGACAATGATTTACCTACCTACATACCTCTAACAGCCTTCCATGCACACACATAAACACACACACACATAACTCTACTCTATATTCTCTTGCTTCGTTTAACCCTCCCCACCCCATTTAGTTAATTCTCTCTTCTTTCCTTATTCCCCTGTCAGTCCCTAACAGACTCGCCTATTTGTTTAGTTTTCTTATCAAACCTTTATGTTTGTATGCCCCTTTCACAGAGTCACTTATATAGGGTTTAGTGACCTTGCCAAAATTGTAGCATATCTCTGCCTAACTTCAAGCTGAGCAGAGGTTTGATAAACCAAATGAATCAACCGGGTGGGTGCAGAGGGTAGAGTGACCTTCTTTTCTTAATTCCACCTATCTATCCCCATAGCACGGCTTCCCCCTATTCGAGTGGAGGAGTCTAGCTTCTCCCAGGACATGCAGTGGCTTCTGGAGCGCGGCGTGCAGTTTGCGGATGTGGCTTTCTATGCAGGGGACTCTGGCAAGGAACTGGGCTGGGCACACGCGGCCGTGCTGTGCGCTGTCAGCCCATACTTCAGGCAGCTGCTTCTGGGGCCTAAAATCAGGTAGGGCTAATGCATATCTAGCTGGTTTATATAACAGCTTAGGCAGCCTTTCCCCCCAGCTGGATGTAATGCTAACTGTGACATTCTGTAAATTCTGCCGCTTTGGCTTCACAGGGAACGTCCACAGTCAAGGTGCGTTTGTCGGGAGCGAGACACAGGCCCACACTCACTGCTTTCCACCTGGGATGGAGGTATTATTGACGACATGCCACGGCTGGATGGGCATCTGACTGGACGCCTCTCTCGTCTGGTGGTGAAGGACCCACTCCTGTGCCTCTGCTTGTGGGAGACACTCATGTTTCTATACAGAGGTATACCAAGGGTCAAACAAAGCACAACTACAGGATATCTTAAAGAAATTAATTAAGACAGACGTTTTTGATGTATAGAAGAGAGAATTACATATTTACTCAATATCAAAAGTGAAAGGTTAATAAACCAATTTATGATGCATTGCATATTTTATGGCATTATTTGTGACCCATTTAATCCGTGCTGTTGTGATTTGTGAATCATGGCCATGGTGTTGAAGCCACAGTAAGTGATAGCTTCAGTGATGTATTTTCAATTACAGTGTCAGGGCAGGAATATGTCCAGATTTATATTTCTTCCTACTTTTTACCCCACCAGCTAGAAACATTCTCTGTGATGTAGCTCGGGGTGAAATACAAAGTTCAGGAGAGCTGCACTGTCATAGGAAGGGGGTTTGTTGTTTGTTTTCAAATAATTTGAAAGTGGTTCATTAATCATTCTGTCTTGCCAAAGACAGTTTGCTTTTACTTGGACAAACCATCCCATTTACTTAGTTTCACCCTACAGTGAGTTTAGGATTTACTGTAATAGAAGTTTCTTGGCCGCCATGGTTGGCCGATAGTGTTTGAGTCTTGTTACACTGAACTATTTGACATCAATAAATGCTGAATTCTGTAGTAAAACTGCCATGTAAAATAAATTGTATTTCGGCCCTTCAACCAGGACAGTTGTGTACGGGTTTTATACAGACAGTAAAGAGATTATACAGGAATAAAATGTACAATATTTACAGCTCTAACCTCATATTTGCATAGTATAAAACTGTAAATGCATCAGAGAAAAGTCTTTGTTGTATTGTGATGTCAGCTGGACGGGACAGGAGGGAATGTGCATGGCAGCTTATCATGATAGCATGTGTTTCAGAATCAGAAAAAGCTTTATTGCCAAGTACGTTTTTTAAACATACAAGAAATGTGTTTTGATGTTGTTGATGCATGTCAAACATTCTCTAAATATAAGATAGATCGCAGAAAATCAAGTATTAAAAATAAAAACAATATAATTATATACACAGTATGTATTAAAAGTAAAAATAGGAAGAGCAGTACAGCTGAGTAAGTACAGTCTGTGCAAATGTTCACAGTATGCAGAGGATTAGTTTCAAATAGACTTATGGCAGAGATCTGATTCTTGAGGACCTGCCTTTCAACATGTATGTGAGCAACATTCACAAACACACACACACACACACACACACACACACAGAAACACACACGAGAAACAGTCAGATATATATAGAAAGATTTTATAAGGTCTAGAGAGACCGCAATGAGTTGGCTCTCTCTCTCTCAAGATGAAGGAAGTGAATAGGGAGGAAGATTATAGCTTAGGCATTAAGTCTCTCAATAAAAATCTGCATGGCTATATACAAGTTTGTCTGAGAGGGTGATAACGGATAAAGATGTGAAAGTAAGAAGTGTAAATACATTGTAAGGAGAAAAAGCAAAGAGGGAACGAGGGGGCGGGTTGTTAAAAAATAGAGAGAGCAAGGTGCTGCTTGCACGTACTTTGGGCGCGTGTGTGTGTGTGTGTGTGTGTGTGTGTGTTGCTGAGCAGAATACGAAATACAAATGTTTCCACTACACACCAAAGGGAAACAGTCTTGTGTGAAGAATGACTAATGCTAACATGGAATGCTGTTTATTTCTCGGTTTAAAGCAGCCTATTTTGTTTGTGCTCTGCACAGTTGTTTGAAATGGCTAATCAGATGTGAATGCTCTTTGTTTATCCGTGGAAACATTGTGAGCAGTGCTGTAACGTGACAGTGCGAGAGGTTGGTTTGCTGTAGGCTACATAACATGATGCACTGGGCCTACCGTGCTAGGAAGGGGAAATGTGTTCATCTGACAAACCAGTTTAATTCTACTCAGGATTTGGGATTAACTGCGGCGTTGCCCTGATGCTATCATGCTCCTTTGTAAACACAGGGCACCTCTCCCGAGTGTTGCAATTCCTCTGTGTTTGTCCCTGCTCATAGACGATCGCAGAGGTTGTGACTTGGCTCGTGTGATGCTAACACTGCGCACGCACATGTGTGTGTGTGTATGCCATGGTTCACATGTGGGGCAAAAACACTATTGTGTAAAACATTAAAGATATTTTTGAGATGTGGAACAGGCTAGATGTAAAACGGATCGTTTTGTATGGCTCCATTATGTTCTATTCCACATTCCTCATTTACCAATTAATCCACTTCTGCATTTGTGACGCATTTCCGCTAAAAACCTGACTGGCGCTAGTGAGCTAATCTCTCATTCCACCGCCACAAGGTGTCTGCTGCGTGCAGAGTCATTATCCTGCACCATGTGCTGAATGAATCCCTGTTAGCTGAAATATAGTCATTATGAAGTGATTCTGAGCTCAACCCTGTCCACTCTCCCTTCAACGGTCTGTTTGTGGTCGGCTGGGACAGAATACTCCACCCCCCATACAGGCTGCAGGGCTGAGCTGGGTTATTTAAAGGAGTGCGCCCACTCAAGTATGTAATGTAGCATCTTCTCCCATTTACCCCTGCAACCCGTAGCAACCTAACACTTGTGTACCTTCCCAGTATCTGTAACCAAGGGCTGGGTGATACTGACAACAATCTAATATCACGATATTTGATTACATCAATGTCTATATGTTGACGATATTTTGCCCTTAATCATCAGAAAAATTTGAGACAGTTTTAGCATTATGTATTTGTTGGGCCAACCTAACCATAACCAGACTGAATGATATTGATAGTGATATATTGCCCAGCTCTTGTAACATGGTAAAACCTATAGAACTATAAAATAACTAGAAGCAACAACCCCGTTCATTCCATTGTCATACGTTGAAGACAACCATAAGGGGAAATCTCCCGCTGCATTTTATGAAATAGATCTCCACCTCGAGAATTAAAGTAGGATTTCAGCGACGAGAGTACCAGCGCATTGTCAAAATAAAAGTTGGACCTACTGTATGCAGTTCTATGATTTACTTTTGCAAAGTTGAATGGCTTTTATTTCGAAATGGGTCTCCATGACGCTGCTGGCTAAAGGCGTCATTTATTGGCTGGTTATAGGCTAGCATATTTTAAAAGAAATATATAATTTCAAGGCAACAATGGACGGTGTGCTTTCTCTGACATAATCTTAGATATTATATCCTATATATAGTAGAAAACAATACACTGGCAACACCCCTATTGGTGAAGTTTAATGGCTTTAGATTATCACGTGAATGAAGAACGTTCCCCTTTGGTAACACCAACGCAAAATGGCTTCGCCCACAGTGGTCTTCAAGGCAGAATAGAATGTTGATCCCCTGGTAAAACCACCCTGATTCTGCAAGCTCCACCTCTACGATTTGCTTCACATCACATATCAGTCTGGGAGGACCAGTAACCTGTAGTATAGTTGAGCATGGTGATAATTTTTGGATGTTTTGCAGGAGCGTGGGAGTGGGAGCACCTCCAGGAGGCGCTGGAGGAGAAGCTGAAGAACTCGTTGGCCGTGGCTCAGCTCATGGATCGCATACGCTCCTTCATCGGCAGAGAAAAGGTGAGGTTAAAATCAAACTAAACAAATACTCCACCATAAGGTCAAGATCATAAAAGGTTTTCATAATGTTTTAAAAATGGTGAAAACCAATTTCAACAGAACAGGGGTTAGAACAGGGGTTCTCAACAAGCTAGAACTCAAGCCCCCCAAAAAACATTTACATTTTTTCCAATTCAATTTTCTCACTACTGTGAGCGAAGAGCATGTGTGAAAATATCATCTGCTGACATATTTTGGTCACTGGATGGTACTCTAGACAGCACATGCTTGTAGTCACAACAGGGGGGATTTTGTAGGGGGAGTAGGATTTTGGCAACCTCAGTTATACGTTGCTAAAATTACCCCCCCCCCCCTATCTCTTGTTACAAAATCCTCCCTGTTGTGACTACAGTCATGTGCTATCTAGGGTACCATACAGTGACCAATAAATGTCAGCAGAATCATTTTCATGTGTCTCTGGCGTGTTCAGGCGAAGGGGAGTATGATTTTGTCGGGGAGTAGGAAAACGGCACAACACCAGCAATCTGCGTGTAATGTGCAAACGAAAGCGGAGAAAACTCTAGCATAAATGTTCCACTGCATGTCTGCAACCGTATATGTCTTTGATCTTTTTGCTTATTTGCCATATTTGTGTTTTTCGTCAACGGACCTAAAGAGAGTTAAACTTTACCTAACAGTGAACAGTGAAAGAGAGTCCCTAGTAATGCTAGTTTTCATGAGGTCTGTTTTTCAAGGTATAATCACAATTATTACAACATAATTGTAAAAATTAAAATAATCTGCCAATAATTAATTACAACATAATTATAATAATTAATCCCAATAATTATTGTACTCCCAGTTGCTGAGAACATTAGCCAAACCCAAATGAGAAAACAAATTGTACAAATCAGTGTAACGACTATTGAATGGCAGCCGTGCAACACAATTACATTACTGTGCGGTGTATCCGTGTGTATGAACTCCAAACAAGAGAGAACAGGTGATCCGACGCGGTCACTCGTAACAAGCTTTTGGCACTCTGCGGGGCACATCCGGGTGACCATCGGGGAAGATCTGTGTTCTCCACCTGGGGCGGTGTTGAGCGAAACTGACACACAGAGACAGCTAGATCACCTTGACTCATGGAGACATCTCAGCGTCTAGTCATGATTGCATCTGCCCCTCCGGACGCACACACCCAGCGCGTTCCTATCTAGTTTCTATATCCATTCCATTAAATGTACAAATTGAGAGAGGCTTGATTCTGCGATTGTCTTTAGTGGCGCTTCTTGTCTTCCGTGCTACATTTTCTGAGCCAACATTGCATCGCCACATTATGGAGTTCTTTGGACTCCAAATGACAATGAGAAAGGTCAAGAAATGGTAATGGGATGCAGCGAAGGACTATATAAAAGAAACGATTGTGTCTGTGCACACACACACACACACACACACACACACACACACTCCGGGTGCAGTGCAAAATCGTATGTATTTTTCATAACATACATATTATACGGATGGTATCATATAAGATCTAGTAACAGATAAGGCTGTGGATGGCTGGCGCTCTGGTCTCAGTGTTAGCCAGCTTCACGGTGCCTGTTATGGCAATGCAGCTGAAGAAGATTTGGCTACAACGCTAAGCAAGAGTGGCAGACTGGCTATTTGTTTTCAACAAAGGGAGGAGTACAGTCACAGAGAATGGCTACAGCACTAGCAAGCAGAGGAGGAAACGTGTATGTGTTGAGGATGATACAGTGGTATCTGAATTATGTCATTTTTTGGTCCAACCATGTTCAGCACTTCAGCTAGGAGAATTATTGGCTAGTTTTTGGTGCATGGGTGAAGCAAATACCTGTTTTTCCCACCTTTGCTAGTAAGTACCTAGCCATGCTAGTGCCACAACACTATGTGGAGGTTTTCTATGATGTATTTTATTTGTATGTTTCTTTTCGTATTCTCCCTGATTAAATTTGTTTATTGTGCTCTCCCCCTGCGTGTGTGTCTACGTGCAGGGCTCCAGGGACACTCCCAGCGCACGTGTAGCACAGATTGGCCCACAAACTCTGGTCAACCTTTTCAACTCTCCTCTCTACTCTGATGTCATCTTTATGGTGCAAGGCAAGTTCAGGCCCTAGTCACGCTCGCTCATTCACACACACGTACTGTTGCACGTGTAGCCACAGTAGAGCAAAGATTTTACTAATGGGGAACTGTAACTAACTATTCTTGCATTGTATATTAAATAAAAACATTTTAGTATTTGTCATAACCTCTTCCCTCTCTTGCTCAGTGCCTTGGGCTTTACATTTGTGACAACAGCCCTCCCTGATGAATGATGAACAGGAGGGTTGGAGTGAACTTGGGGGGGAAATGTTATGTCTTCTACTAATGTGCAAATACAAGACAAAAACAGTTTGACCCTGTGTTTTTGTTCTCTATCTCCACTCACTCTTCTTAAAGTAAACAGCATGCGTGTGTTTTAGAGTGGACTTCCCCTTCACCTTAATTCAGTGGTGCTGGGTGCTAGGCCTTAAGTCCTTTCATTTCAGGACATACGCTCTCTGGTCTCTCTTTGGTTATTTTGCCACTGTGTCTTTGTAGTAACAGTTAACTGACCCTGGCATGACATTGAGCTAAAGAGGAGCTGTCACTAGATCTTAATGACTTTATTTCAGAGTTTATGAGCAGGCTTTACATGTCATTAGTTTTGATTAATTTAAATGACCCCCCATTACACACAATCTCCCATAACGAGCCAGAGACACTTTAAAAAGTGTTATAGTATATGTGTGTGTTAAAGTTGTTTTGAATTTATCTTAAAAGTCCTACCTGATATTTAAAACATGTCAAATTTTAAAAGGGATAGTTAACTAATTAATTCATTTGGTATCTATTACCCTGTTTTATTTGTGATAATCAAAATAGCAATATACATAGCCCCATATCATAACATTTTCCAATTGTCATTTCAGTTGGTGTTGCACTTTTTTAACAAGCTTTAACATAATTTGGGATTGGCACACTAGATAATAAACGATTGGTTACAATCCAGAAATGTCACACCTAAGACCAAATCTGATTTGCTTGTGTTACACAATGAGGAAATTTGGCTAAATTACATGTTAGACAAGTTTCAACATGAGTCCTTCCCTTTAAGTTCCCTTCAGACACAACATCGACCACGCAACTGAAAAAACTTGAATTTTACGATAGGGTACCTTTAATAAAAAAATCACTAACTGTCCCTTTAACCTCTTCTCCAAACATTACTCTTGTCATTAATTGTTTGTGTGGTGTGCGTGTATATTCCAGGGAGCGTGTTGCCGGCCCACCGAGCAGTGTTGGTGTCTCGCTGTGACGTCATGGCGGCCATGTTCAGTGGGAAGTACGCAGAGGCACGGAGTAGAGTGGTGCCCATCCATGGGGTCTCCTCAGACACCTTTCTCTCATTTCTGGAGTATCTCTACACTGACACCTGCTGTCCTGGTGAGTGTATTACTCCCAACTTTGTAAGCATACTCAACTACACTGTGGCTACTACAGTAATCAGTCAGATTAACAAATATTCACTCAGGAGTCAAACACTATTATTAATGTAATAATTTCCCCACACCGTTTTAACCATTTCATCCATAGTGACTTATGTTTGACAATAAACCTCACTCAAGTAGAGCCAACAGTGGAGAAGTGATTACTTGGTAGCTCTTCGTTGTCAGTGTGTTACTGCTCGACCCTGTGCAAGTACTTCCCTGGGATGTTATTGTGAACAGTGCCTTGCTTGGTCTAACAAGGAATAACATTATACTGTATAGTTGAAGGTTGTCGGTGGCTGGGATTTATGACCGAGATAAAGGCCACTTAAACCATCAATTTGGCTCTTCTTTATGTCACAACAGTGTGCTTTTGTCAATGAGCCATACAAATGAGAGCCGAAGAGAAGCAGTAAAATAGGAACAGCTAATAAATACAGGCTGTAGTGGAACTTCTAAAACAATACATCAGCCATCTCTATTATTTAGACACTCTGCCAATGTCAGTCTCAGCATGTCGGAGGACAGCAAATTAAATTAAAATAGATTTTCTGATGACTAAAAAGATTTCTCTTGATTTAGCCATGTGTGCATGACATGTGTGCATGTTAAATATGACATTAAAACAAGGTAGCATGACAGCTGCCATTTCTCCTTTTGGGGCCGTACAAATACTCAAAATAAGAAATAATGGAAGCAACTTAAGCACTTGCTATACAAACACTGGCAACTTTCCACTTAAATTATAAACAATTAAATGAATTGACAGCTTATGGGACAGAATCTAATGTTCTGATAATGAAGTCGTAATAGAATGATGTAAGAAAACGATTAAAAGGTCATATTTTGTAGCCCTCGTGGCTTGTTGAAGAGGTATTTTGAAAGAGCCTGCTGTTGAGGGACAAAGGAGTTTTCTGTTAAAACAGTCAGAGGCTTGTTGCACAGTACACAGTGTGTCCAGAAATGTAACATTTTCGGAACAGCCCAATAAAGAGACCCCAGGGGCTGCCGATGCTCTGCTCTTACACAAGAGCTGTGCTCAAAGTTGAAGCAAGGTTACTCCTTCAGAATCAACTGCAGCCACTGGTACCAAATGGGCAAGCTCCACCAGTGCCAGTAATCAAAAACACACACATTCGCTGAGCTCTAAATTGCAGAGTATTATTGCGCAAGTATTTTAAAACCTCTTGTTTTGGGAAGGGTATTTCCATAATGTAGCATAAATGCACATATTACCAGAGCAAAATTAGAGTTTTTGCCTCTAATAGTCATAAAAACCCCTTGTTTAAAAAGGAATTATGGCCAAGCGGACTCGTACAGCCTTGTGCTTGGATTCAAACTGAATGCACGCAATTGGACAAATGTACATGCCCCCACCGGAGCCCATGTATGTGCCACCCTATGGCCAGAAGCACACACTATGCCTCCAGCTGTCAGACTAGCATGTAAAGAACCCGTTTTCATCAAGTCTTCTGGAGGAGGCAGCTAAGGGCGGTATCTGACTAACACAACACGACGTGCCGACATCATGAGTAATTTGAGTCGACATTTTAACAGCGCTATTGTAGGATTGTTGGCTTTTGTTTAAAGCTGCGTATACTGATGTTGGTGGAAAGTGTCCATGAGTGAGATTATTCGAGGGCATAGTAGTGGTGGGAAGTTCGAATCTTTTTACTGACTCAGATCTTTGAATCTCGGTCAGTAAAATGAACTAATCTTTTTTGAGTCATTTCGTTCATTTCGTTCATTTTAAAACTAATTAATGTGGCGATGTTGCTCTCTTGAAGGCAATGTAAAAAAGAGAGAGCGGTTCTCAAACACTGAAGGCTACATGGTTTGCTTCAGTTGACAAAGTATAATATCCTACACACATTCACTTCTTGATCATTCTCTATCATCATTCTCTAAAGCCACAACCAATTCAAACCATGCGAAAACCAAAATGAACGAATCACTCACTGAGACAACTCATTACTCCGGGTCATATAAAAGATTAGTTCCTAAATAACGTTCACGAGCAATACAACACTAGAGCATAGTGACAAATTCATTTACACTCTAGTTTTGTTTCTGACAATTCTGCATTTAAGCTCTTCAAAAGATTAATCTGAGAGAGAAACAAGCAGTGCAGCAAATGCATGGATCATGTTTTGATATCCATCTGTGTAATGCTATTGGGTCTTCACTCCTCTATGCTGAAAATCTATTTATTTGAGCGGTTTTGATCACTGTGTGAAACACAAGTCTGCACTGCATGTACCAGCCAGTCCTATGTGTGTGTGTGTGTGTGTGCGCGCGTGTCCAGCCAGTGTGCTACAGGCCATGGCCGTGCTGGTCTGCGCTGAGATGTACCAGGTGAAGCGACTGCAGCACCTGTGCGAGGTCTGCGTGTGCGCCTACCTACAGAGCATGCCCAGTAGAGAGCTGGCATCCACAGGCATCAGCGTGGTCCGACTGCTCCGCAGAGCAAAGGTCAGTTGCGTTTCCATTAAAAGCAGCATTGCATTGTGGAGTAGACAGACAACCAACCCTGTTGATTTTATTGTGTTTCATATAAAACGGCAAACCTACAGCTGTTTGATTATAGATGCTATTATAGATGGCATCTGCAAGGAACTCCGATTATTTTTATTTTTTTTATTGACAGGAAGATTACAGTATATATAGCCAGTGCAGTATTAGAAAACAAAACCATAGGGTTGTTTTTATTCAAAGCTTATTCAAATTGTGTCAAATCACATTCATTTGAAACTATTAAATAATGAATGTGTGAATTCACATGCTCCTTCACTTTTTCCCTTTTTTGTTGACCAAGTAAATCCTTGGATCCCTGACTTTATACTGAAACAGCATTCATCTGCTGCTTCACACATAACACTCCCTGTCTGAATTGCTCCTCAGTGCCACAATGCAGAGCAGCTGTACGTCTGGCTCCTTCACTTCATCGCCAACAACTACTTGATCTTCAGTCACAAACCAGACTTCCTGGAGCTCTCAGGTGAGCACCAACTGTCCCCCTTGTGACCAGACACCCTGGCAGTGGTCAGTCTTGTTCTTGGGAGTCTGCGAAGTTTTTAACATTTGAATGACCCTTTTTTCTCTTCCCGGAGTACTGAGGTAGGCTCTGTCTTGGTTTTCATGACTGTGGTAATTAGAGCATCTCCAGAATGCAGTGGCAGGGATAATGGCCATATATATTTTCACAGACCAGAATGTAGCTACCATTTTGACACTTTTAAGGATTAAACCGGAACCTCTACATTCACATTAATGTGAACAGAGACTGGATACAACAGCACAAAGCGCTGCAGTATTCTTGCTGCATCTCAGCACAAAGCAGAATATAGATGTGCAAGCAGTTGCAGTATTCAGTAAGTCAGAACAATCAATAGCCCCTGGTGTGTCATCAATAAATCTCTACAAAGCTAGGAGATAAATTGGGCTCTGTAATTGCCGTCTACATGCCACTTATCTGTCTGACTGGGGACTCCACTCGGACAAGCTTTCCAGTGCCTTGTTTGTGTGTAAAATGCCCTTGCACGTAACACACCATGGTCACCATCAAAGCTTTTATGCATTTAGTGTGGCGTATCAAGAGGCAGAGCAGCATTAGCGCCGACAGGGTGATTAAAATGATTAAGAAGCACATTGCTCTGGTGAGGTGCAAAAGCAGGTTTTATTATTGTCATCATCAGTCAGACACAAGAGACTTGTTTAAGGTCATATGGACGGGTCTTGAAGGGCACGCGTGAGGTGAAGTGTTAAGGTAAGTAAACAACACACAATCACTGATTTTGGTCCATGGGTATTTGTTAATGTAAACAAAATAGTATCAGCTAATATCATCAGAAGAATATATGGAGTGTGTGTGTTTTGAGTAAATATTGCAGCCATCATTTTCCCTAATCAGCAACATAATAATGCCCACCACTGTTTGCAGTAGATGATTGCTGTGTGTGTGTGTGTGTGTGTGTGCGCGTGCGTTCCAGAAGAGGAGCGTGAACAGGTGGAGAGGCTTCGCTGGCCATCCAGAGGTTACCTGCAGGAGCTCAGCGAGTATCAGCAGCGCCGTCGCAAACTGCGAAAGTCACGCTGCATAATTATGTGACCTGTCCGCACGCCACACCCTGTGGAAGATAGGGGGGGGGGGGGGGGTGCAGGGGAAAAGAAACAACAAGGGCGTGAGACTGGACAACGTTGGAGAAAGAGGGGGATGACACAGGACAGAGAGTTGCCACAGACTGTCATGCTGGTCAGGACACGGACTTAAAGCCTGGAGGAGGGTGGACTCTGAGAAGACACACTATGTTTGAGCGACAAACAGTGACGGGCTGCTCTTTCCACCCAAGCAGAACAGCAAACTGGATTGAGTCTGCATCCTTGCACTAAGGACTATTGGATTATGGGTAATAGGAAATGACTCATTCTTATAAATCCAGTGTTAATAGAAAATGACTTGTTGGCTGCAGGCCAGAGGCTGTGGTCTGTAGAAGATTTTCTTCCTAATGGCACAGACACAAAATGGGGGATTTCAAAATAGATCACGGACACAAAATGGTGAATTACAACAAGTTCTTTTAAGAAAAGGCTCTCGAAGTCTCTGAAGATCATACTGCGTTTGGTAAACCAGAATCATTTGATTTCAGGAAAATACTTTTAACCTGACAGAAGATAAATACATAAATACAGAGGATTCAGGTTAACAATGCAGAACTGTGTTAAATGAACCCTTCTGGCACCCTTAAGTGTGGCAGTGTTGTCTTATGTACCCGACACCTGGGGATGTCCAAGTACTGTGTTTGGACCATCTGAAAACAAACATCTGCCTAAGAATGCTTGTGGATTTTCAATGTAGCATAGCAAACTGAGTTTAGATAACTAATTGAGACACTTTTCGATGCCTCAATAATTATTGTGTCTTCTAAACAGTCACATCAAGGCAGGCAGTAAAGCAATCAATGGAGAGATTCTGTTAATGCCACTGGCAGTACGGTCATGCTCATTTTCATATGCAATGTGACTTTCAATTTAGAGAGTGAGACAAATGCAATTCAGATAAAAATCTTTTGTACACTTACTAGATGAAAGACGCTTAAGTGTACAACGTAGATTATTTCTATAAATCCATTTTAAGATGTGTCAGGGGGCTACAACGTGATTTATTACTGTGGGAAATGGTGTGGAATATATTTTGGTCTTTGCCTGTGCCCATCTCCATTACAGTGTATTCAGGTAATGGCGTTTAATTAATATACACACACACACCTGTATAATGGGTGATACAGTTAATCTATAGACAAATGCCTTTTATTTATTCCATATCGTGTTTCACATTATTTCCATAGTCTAGATTATGTGAAATGAATCTGACGCCAACACGTACCCGTTTCTCACACACACACACACACACACACACACACAAAACCATAATGCCTCTGATTAGATAGTTATTTTTTCTTATAGTTCTTTAATTATGATTTGGGTTTTATGGATGTCATGACATTATAATTTAATGGTGCTGCAACTATTTTTGTAAACAATATCGTACATTGACTTTGTTTTTCTAATATTTGGAATAGGGATCTCTGGGTCACACTTTATTTTACAGTCCTCCAACTGATATTTACTTTGACGTCGCACAACAACAACAAAAAAAGATTAGTAATATAAAGTCAGGCAACCAGAATTAACAAAATGACCAGTAATCATTTGGCCATCACCATTCCTAACATTGCTGTAAAGTTTAACTTCAACAGTTTTTCAGATAGTGTAGTTGACTTTTGTCATTAACCATAGTGAGAACTGTGTTGCTGTATCATCGTAACATCTTGAACTTAACGTGTCATCGCCCAGTCCAGTCCCAAGACACGTAGACCCAATAAGGCTGACATTATATGTTCTGAGCACGTGCCGAGGGTGCTCTCTCTCACAGGCCGCATTATCAGACAAGTCCCAAGCAGTCAGTGAATAGCAGAAGAAGAGTCAGGACTGTGAAACAAAGTGTTCCCCCACTACTGCGTCTAACACCCAGCATGTGAGATGTGGCTCCACTGGGACCGGTGCTGTACATGGTGTAGTTATGATATCTGGCCCAAAATAAAATCCTTTCAGAAGAGGACATACACTACAGTATGTATTTAATGAAGGTCTGCACTGTGTGTCCGAGTGTTGTTCCTGCAATAAATTTTATTTTTTTTGCTAAAGTAATATTTCTACCTCTGTCAAGACTGGATATTTTGCAGACATTTTCTTCACCAGGTGACACATGGATGGTGCAGGTTCTTTGTTCGGATGGTCAAGTTCAACTCTCTTTCTTCACTAATGCAAGCATGCAATTAATAACGTACGCACACCAACACTCCTCTTTGTTGTATTTGCATATCTCCCTTTCCTCAGCCATTCAATTCAGAATTCAGAATTTGGCGTAAACCGCATGGATCCATTCTGTCTTGTATCAACAGTTACGGCTGGTGGTGTAATGGTGTGGGGGATATGTTCTTGGCACACTTTGTACCAGGACCCCTTAGGTAGATTGTGGCATTTAAACTATGCTCAATTGGAGTGTTGTTGCTGACCATCCATCCCTTTATGACCACAGTGTACCCATATTCTAATGGCTTCCAGCAGGATAACACGCCATGTCACAAAGATCACAAACTGCTTTCTTGAACATGACAAGTTCACTCAAATGGCCTCCACAGTCACCAGAGATCAATCCAATAGAGCACATTTGGGATGGGGTGGAACGGGAGATTTGTCAGATGTGCAGCCGAGAAATCTGCAGCAACTCTGTGATGCTATTATGTCAATATGGACCAGAAAGTCTGAGGAATGTTTCCAGCACCTTGTTGAATCTATGCCACGAAAAATTAAGGCAGTTCTGAAGGCAAAAGGGGTCCAACCTGGTACTAGCAAGCTGTACCTAATGAAGTGGCCGGTAAGTATGTGCTTTTACATTTACATAGCATTTAGCAGACGCTTTTATCCAAAGCGACTTACAAGTAGTACATTTGTCAACAGTTGAACTGGTTAACCACCAGTGCTATATCTGTATTGTGGATTGGATGAAGTCTACCTTTCTCTGGGTCTGAGGCGGGTCACTGCAGTGCTCCAATGGACTGAAGCATGCCCTCCAGTTTACCACTCTTATCCAGCGCTTCAATGTCACTTCCTCCTCCAACACACTCCTCACCGATGAACACCCTTGGTACCTGTTATGGAAAATATTTGTTTACTCCCAAATACAAAAAAAAGACATGCGATGAGTCAATGTGCACCCAGTTATTTTTACATGACCCACAGGGCAGTCAGTTTAACCAAGGATGCTATATAACCTTTGGTTGCATCACATTGCGAAAACACCAAAAACAATCATGCACACTGCACGGCCACAACAAGATGGCGTTATTGCTTTAGAATCTGATTGGATACTGTCTAGCCTAATTCATTTGTTATTATTCCATGGCCAAAAAGTAACGAGTTCTAGACCTGAAATCACTACTAGGCGAATTGCTGAGTCATTGTGATACATCATATATGGTTTACAAAGAATGGAAAAATTTCTAACGCCAATTTGCGGCACTTACCGTGCGGGCGCCAGTAATTTCCAGGAAATAATCTTGCATGCTGTTCATGTCACTGCGTCCACTAATATCAATATATTCCAAATGTCCGGGCTTAAATTTATATTTCGACAAAACCTCTTTGGCCATAACGCAATACGTGCACGTTGGCTTCATAAACATCACCACTTTGTCTCCTTTAAGTTTAGTCTCTACAAATTGCTGCGCCATCCTTTGTCGAATTTGAACAGAGCACTTGAAATTTGATAGTTCTATCGAGACAGAGCAGATGTTCTATGATTTGACCACCAAATTGTGATAATCCACTTCCGTATTGTCACGTTGTGAACCACGTCCCCTTAAAGAAATATTACACACAATCAATTTTTCTGTATTATTGCAAATAAATTGGTTGGAGGGGCAGTGACGCCTCCGTAAGATAGGTATTTAGACAACTGCAAAAGAGTTCAAAACATGGATTTATCAGGTTAAAAACCGGTTGTTATGAATTTCTTCAAATTAAACAAAAAAATTAGGCACGGTCACAAGAAGGCCGTACTATTACACAGTTACATACATAATGCATTATTATTTATTCATAGCGAGAATGCTGTATAGATTTGGTTCCCGCAGTGTTTCATGTTAGGATACAAACTAGAATGATTTCTATCATCTGCTCGTGGTTTAAAACTTCAAATCTGCACAAGGTTGTCCGGGAAAATGCCTAAAGAGTCAAACAGCTGCTGTTCATTATGAGTCCCATAGTTCAGTTTGGCAACACATTGTAAATCCTATCTTCTGTTTGTTCTGTCATTGCAATTATGAATTTGTTTGTTGCAGCACTAAAGGAAAAACCTGTAGCATTCAAATTGTATAATTACAAACTGAATAAAACTGTATGGAAGTTGGAGTAGCTACTTAAGCATATTCCAGGTGTTATAATATACCTAATCACATATTTAATTAGGTCATTTAGTAAACACGTTTATCTACAGTGAGTAGCCTACAATTACAAGTATTAAGGAGTAGGTGATGCATCTTGCTCAATGATGCTTACAGGTAGGCCGGGCTTGTTGGGGATCAAACCCACGCCTTTTTGGGAGGTAGTCAACCACCCTAACCACTACTATACTGCCATGATCACACCTGTGCAGGGAAAGATTCAGATCAATTGATTCTATGGCTCATACGAGTCTTAGGGCTCTAGTTTCCGGACGGCGCAAGGCCGGCGGTAGCGATAACGGAGACGTAATTACAATTTCGTTGGGCCGTTTGCTAATTTCCCAGCACGCCATGACAAGCTTGCGCCGGAATTTGCGTGGGGGCGCAACATAGGGCGTGTCAGTCAAAATCAGGTGGCGCAGTGCTAGTTTGGTGAAAAATAAAACCAAATATTGCGCCAGCGTGTCTTCGCCTGGTCAGACCATGTATTGGCGTTGTGTGGCAGTTTCCGGGCTTAAGGCGAAGGTGCATTAAGCACAGACTTCGTGTATGTTATGTGATCTATGTCGTGCATAATTTAACTAATGGCTACTAACGTTACTGTCCTTAACCCTTTTAATCACAAAACAAAATATGTCACGTGTATCACGGGGGTTTATTAGAGGTGCCATATTTGCGCACTTGAAGAATGTGCACTTCCCGAAGGACATGATTTTTGCCAGTTTCCTCCCGGGAGAAGGTTTTCTGCCGGTCTGGACTTTCGCTGTCGATTACGAAATTGGCAGTTCGCAGAGACAGAGTGCGCTGCTGTTAAAGGGAATGAGAAGAGCTGATTTGATTACCCGTAATTGAAGACAGCTCCCAACACTCCTACTGATAATTTATTCATTATAATCCAACCTTTTTACAACTGCAGCCGCGCCCGTTTACTACTGTCCCGAAATTAGCAAAAAAAGTTTTGGTCACACCTTGGATCGACTTGCACCGTGCGCCTCCGCTTGCGCCTTGACCGGGAAACTATGGCCCTAAATGTGAAAGAGGTACATAACTTCGAGGCCCCTCTTACAGCGTGCAACTGCAATGGTGACTTTGCACATTGAGCAACATAAAAAAAAAAAGAGCAGGTGTCTTGCCGAAAGAGGTAAAACCTCAAGGTTTCAGTCAAGTTTCAACTGAATAAGCAAATATATATACACCCAGCTAGGGCAGTTCACATGTTCCACATGGGACCCCTAAGACCTAACACAAACAGCCATCTTGTAAGATAAACATTGTAACCTTTAAGAAAAACAACCACAACTGTCCAGGTAGAACTTGCTTTTTTTATTAAATTGATGTACATTATCAGATGGGCAGGCTCAGAATTCATTCACAATTCATTTAAGTTTCAGTGGTCACTCATCAAAATGATTGGCAGGGCATGTCTGCCCAATTTCTTATTAAGACTTCATTTGTAGTAGCTCAAGCCCCTACCCTGCCCTCTAATGACTCACTCGCAGCCTTGCTTGTTAAGACCCCCTTCAAGTAAGTTTCTTCTAGTTTGTGCGCTTGCTAATGCTGTTGATATTGGGGGTGGCGGCTGGGAGAGGGACTTGGCAGAAATGTACATTAGTGCCAATTTAAAAAAAAAAAAAAAAAAAAAAAAGGACTTGCAGGAGGCAGCAGATGACGGACTGAACCTCGGGCCGTATATGAAGCCCTAGCCTCGTGCATACATTTGGCTTTTGTGCCAGCCCTTTGTGATTCTGGGAAGTGAGTGCTGCATTGCAAAGCAGGAAATCAAACAAAGATCCTGTAGGTCTGGCTTTGAGCAAAGTTTAAATTTACTTTAAACTTTAGCTCTTGTAGACAAAACTTCTGCTTATGACATGATCAGATATGAACGCTGATTACATGTCCAAAAACAACATAAAACGGCAAGAACCTCTGATCACTGACAAACTCATCTGTGATATAGAAAGTAAGCTGTAATCACTTATTTAACTGTGAAAGCCCATCAAACAGCCAGTCCACTGCAGAGACTGACTATTTGACTGTACTTCACCCGCCATAGGAAATAGTGAAAACAGATTTCAATTTATATAAATAAAAAAGGCAGTGCCAGCAGACATCGGGTCCAAAACCGAAGTCATAATTCCTGTAGGGGCTGACAATGGATGACTGAATAGTCTCCAGTAGGAGATCTGTTTTTTTTTTTTTTAAAGAAGCTAGGGGATATATTTCTCTCTTCTTACTGCTACCTAAAAAGCAGAAGACATTAGATTTATTTTTTTTATAAATCTTTCCAGTATCAGTGTCTCAAGATGAAGACTAAATCAGAAATGTTACTGCCCAGTTGCAACACCAGAAAAGTATTTAATTTTTCTTTTGGCAAACATTCTAACAGGTTTGTAAACAAAATGTTTCCCTTGTTGAAATAAAGACTCAAATATATCCCCCTCCCCAAAGAATTCCTTCTTATACTAACTAAATCCGCATTATTGTTGGAACAAAATGCCATTTAGAATTCTTCCATTTCTGTCACTACGACAACCCAAATTGCAAATCAAAATACATACAATTTCCTCTGGAGGATGGCATTGTGTTTCCTGTCTAAACCGACTGTTTGCCATTAGATAAAGCTGAAGATGTTGCCTCAGTCCTTTCCAAAGACTAGAGACAAGCTCTGGTAGGGGGAAAAAAAGACCCTACACATCTCAATTAAGAATACATACTGTTACTTCAGCCAGGTTGATCCTGACTTCTCTGGCTGGTCAGACAAACACTATAGCAGCTTTTTTTTTTCCTTTTTCCTCCTCCCCTTTTCACCCGTCATTGCGCAATCATGCAAACACATACACACACACACTTCCTCAGACCAAAAAAACACAAACAAAAAACAAAAACCAACACTCCTCTGAATGACAGACAAATACGCATACAGCCTGTTGCCAGGCAATTGTAGTTCCTCTGTCTATCCTTGGGGGATCCCACTAGTATGCTCAACTCAACAGAGCTTAGCGTAAACCCCGTAAGGCACCCATAATGCACCATAAACACTTAACACTGACGGTGCTGAGAATATTGCCCCCGGAGAGGGAACCACAATCTTTTAGTTACCCCACATGGCCATTACAACTTAATTTACAATCCATGCACAGGTATGGTTGTTGCATCTCAATCAGCTCAAGACATTTTTCCTTCCTGCTCCATCTAATCTCCTTCCTTTTCAGCTCTGAAGGTTCTCTGCAGCACATCGCTGTCTGCTGTGCTGACTTATCCAGTACAGTACGTGTAGTGAAGGAGACGAAATAAGGCAGGAAAACCTATCTTGGCCAACTGGATCTTGCGTGCAAAATGGCTTCAGAAAGTCAAACACATAAGGCCATGGTTGTTGTTTTTTTTGCATTGTTTTTGACAAGTTAAACTTTTCTTTTTAAACAATAAATCACTCATTTGTACTCGAGTCTCAAAATAAATAGATCTCCCTCTTATTTTATTTAAATACAAGTTAGTCTTTTCTCTGCTGTTCAAAAATACCGTACTTTCCTTCCTTTTTTTTTTTAGTATTGAGATAAATCCATTCAAAAAAGGCTAGAAGAGTATTGCCCCCAAACCCCTTCACACATGCAGAGCTCCATCCACTGGCCCAGCGGACACAATTCCAGTGGAGCTTCTGGTAAAACCATTATGAAAACAAAAAAAGGGAAGGGTGGGGTAAAGTTTTTTTCTTCCCCTAGACTGCAGGCACCAACACAGCCCATGGAATCACAAGGTAGGAAAGAAAGGAAGGAATGAAGAAGGATGTCAGGTAACAAGGGAAGGCAATGACAGGGAGGAATAAATAAATAAGAGCCAGGGATCATCACCCCCCCCTCGGTTGACACTCCTGTCTCAATACTGATTTAGTGAAAGCGTTGAGGAGCCCTGGCCGGCTACGCTGTGGCCTCAGCACCATTCCTGGGCTCGGCGCTGGTCAAAGTCGGCTATCAGGCGCTTGATGTGGGCCAACTTGTTGTGCAGGTACTCACAGCGTTGTTTCTCCTCGTGGTAATTGGGGCTATGCTGCAAAACACACACACACACAATGCAAAATGAACTGCATGGAATGTAAATTCCTTTGAGGTCCTAACCAAAACTTATTGCTCATAATAAAAGTATAATTGTATGTAATTTCATGTCTTATAAAAAATGATGGGAGTCAGGCAGACATGAGTACTTACTCGTTTCATCTTCTTGTACTCTTTCAGGACTTCTTCGTGTACCTTCTGTTATAGTTGAAAAGAAAAAACAAAACAAAAAAAATGTATCAGGTTTTTGCTGGGTTTATAGAATACAAAGATGGCAAAGGTTGTTGAGGGTGTCCATGCTTGGTGTGCGAGCTAATGGCAAACATTATCTACCACAGTAATATTTACTAGGCTGCTTAATAATAATAATTTTCGCCAGCTATACTGGCTGTTCTGAACTGACCTACATAAAAAAGAATTTACGCAAATTTGGACTGAAATATTCAATATAACCATCTCACAGATATTCTTTGGACACTAATTTTCTACTGCCCTGTCACATCTGTCTGTGCTAATTTGTACATTTCACTAGTTCTTCTAGCAGGACTGTGTAGAGCAGGAAGTAGGTAGTGAAGAGGCCATTAAAAATAGACTTAGTCCCTCACCTCTCCTTCCTGGGTCTTTGAAAAGGAGTACATTCATATAATTTCAACTGCTGATATTTTTATTTATTTGTCTTTAACTAAGTAAATAACTGGTACAAGATGCTGCTGAGGAGTTTTCTGCATCCAAGCTTTTACTACAAACAGTGGACGCAGAGATCAGCAAAAGAGTGAAGCTGGCACTGGAGCTGTTTGTTTTCATGTGTGTTCAGGTCGAGCAGCAGGGCAGTCTGGTCTGACCTGGTAGTCTTTGGTGCCTGGTGGCAGCTTTCTGCACTGAGCATCCAGCTGGGTAAAGCGACGGGTGATACTCTCCACGCGGGTGTGCAGGACGCGGTACTCATCATACTCTGCGTTAAAGTCGTCCTTGTAGCTCTGGCGCTGGTCCAAGGACGCCAATGGTGTGTACTTTCTGCAGAAACAGGGGCACGGAGACATTAGTCTGGAACTTTTGGCCAGCACGAGATCAAGATTAGGATGCGACAGAGGAAGAATGTCTTTCACCATCGTAATTCCCCACCGATTTTCTATTCCAAGCCAACGTGTTTAATAAATACCAGACAGCATAATTCATTTGTCAAATGCGAGAAAGGAAAAGTACAGAGTCTCGTTTCTACGTAAACAATGTTTACAAAGGGTGTAACCTAGTGGAAACTTTATTTTTAACTTACTTGATATAGTCTGGCATCACAGTGGTGGAAGAAAAGTCTGGTGAATGGACAAGCTTTTCTTTATCTGACGAATCTGTGAGGGGAGAAAAATAATAAAAATATACATGCAATACCGATAATAAAAGTACTGAATCAATAATTAACAAACAAAAATCAACAGCTTATTTTATGTTTATATCATTATAGTGCAATGTGATGGATTATAAATCTACTTCTTATGACAGAAACAGCTCAGCTATTTGGTGGAACGGTACAAATGGTGCTTGTTGGTAGAGGAAGACGTGAAAATCTAATCTATAGATGCATTTTTTACACTGAAATGTAAGATATATTACACTGAAAAAACTAAATAAAAATAGAGCACTACTACATGTTCGGGCAACAGAGAGCGCATCAGATCAAACACTATGTAGTTAGGTGGGATGTAGAACCAGACAGTCACAAAGAGACTGAAACACGCAGAGCTGGATTCCAAAGTGAAAGCTAAATGGGATAATCGGATACAAAAACCAAAAACGTACATCATAAACGCAGACGTTTCAGTGAAGATTATTGGTTGAAATACAAAGTATCCAAACCCTCACTTTTAAAACCAGCTTCTCAGACATTCTCAAGAGTCCAAATACGCTGATGAGGAAATGCTTGGTAGCCTCGTAAACACCTCTCTGACATCACAAGCTCACATAGTTTCACCCTATGCCATCAGCCTGGAAACCCATTCACTGGCCAGAGATGTGCCAGGCAATCAGCGCCAACTGAGTACCGTATATACCCGAATATAAGACTAGGTTTTTGTCCTAAAAATAGGCTGAAAAATGGGGGGTCGTCTTATATTCG